>PVIY010005819.1:0-91757 GCA_004026745.1 Myrmecophaga tridactyla
TATCATTGCAAATCTTGTATTATTATTTCTTTTTCTTATTTTTCTGAATGAATAGCACCTCACTAAAATATTGAAGAGGAGTAGTGAAGAGGACAACTTCATTTTGATATTTAAAGGGCAGGATTTTTGTATTTCAATCACTGATTATCTTTAGTGTAGGATTTTTTTTGTAGATGTATTGAATCAGTTTAAAATTTTTCATCTTTATACCTGATTTGTTAAGAGGATTTTTTTGTCATTATTATTAACCATGGCTGATTTTGAATTTTATTAAATGTTTCTATGCACTTGATGAGAAGTCTTCATAGTTTTTCTCATTTAATTTGTTAATAGTGAATTACAATAATTAATTATGTAATATTAAGTCAAGTTTTTATTGATATAAGTGCTTTTATATTGTCTTCTCATATTTTCTTTAAGGATTCTATATATATCTATTGTAACTACATCCATGTTAGAATGACCCATAATTTTCTAATGCTATTCTGTACCTCTCTGTTTTGGCAATAGAGTTTTTGCAACTATTACAAAATGGGAATGAAGAAAAATAACCTTTTTTTTCCTGTTCTCTTGAAGAATGTACATAATATTGAAAATATATTTTCCTTTAATATTTGATGAAACTTTCTTATGTACTCATCAGGTTCTAGGCATTCATTTAAGATTTTTGCCTTCTGATTCAACTACTTTACTTTTCATATTTCAAACCTGTTTGCTTATTATAGAGAATGATACCTACTTAGAATAGCCACTTACTTAAATCTCTACAGCATCTATAGTTGTACAAAATTCATTCCTGATATTGTGATTTATCTCTTTTTTTCTTGCTCAATTTTGTAAGAAGTTGTCTACTTCACCAATCTCTTTAAATTCTTTTGAATGTTCCACACAGCCAAATTTATTGCCTGCAAATAATTAATAATTTTCTATCGTTGCAAATGTATTATTATTTCTTTTTAGAAAGAAATTATTTTAGACGTTATTTCTCATTTTGTTGATCTCCTCTGATTTGTATACTTGAATTATGTAATATGTAATTGAAATAGCTTTCTCTTTTCATCTTAATTATTTTCTTACTTCTACTTTCCTTTGCTTTATTTTGCTATTCTTCTAGACTTTCTATATTCAATATTTAACTAATTAATTTGAGCCTTTCTTCTTTTCTATAAAATTTCTTATTTTCCTCTCTGTTTGCTTTAATTTTTCACTACTAGTACTTTCTAATGCCAAATATGATTTATTTGAGGCAGAGATGTTAGGATTGTTTATTTAAATTTCCAAATATATGAAGTTTTTAAAGATATGACTATTTGCCTCTTTTTTATTGCAATTTTATTGAGATATATTCACATACCATATAATCATCAAAACTGTACCACTAGTGGTTCATATAGTTGTGCATTCATCACCACAATCAATTTATGAACACTTTCATTATTCCAAAAATAATAAAAATGAACACACTGAACATCCCATCCTTCTTATGCCCCCCATTACTTATTTATTTGTTTGTTTTTATTTTCTTATTCTTCTGTATGTACACTGGATAAAGGGAGTATCAGTCACAAGGTTTTCACAGTCACACTGTAAAAGCTATATAGTTATGCAATCATCTTCAAGAATCAAGGCTACTGATTAAAGTTCAACAGTGTCAGGTATTTCCTTCTAGCTATTCTAATACACTAAAAACTATTAAGGGGTATCTATGTAATACATAAGAATAACCTCCAGTATGACCTCTTGACTCTACTTGAAATCTCAGCCACTGAAACTTTATTTTGTTTCATTTCTCTTCCTCCTTTTAGTCAACAAAGATTTCTGAACCCTATGTTACCAAGGCCAGGCTCATCCTGGGAATCATGTCTCCCATTGCCAGAGAGACTTATACCACTGGGAATCATGTCCCATGTCGAGGGGAAAGACAGTGAGTTTGCCTGCTGAGTTGGTTTAGAGAGAGAGACCACATCTGAGCAAAGAAAGATTCTCTGGGGGTGACTGTAAGGCATAACTATAAGTAGTTATATATACTACTACTATAAGTAGTATCAGGGCTTATAAATCTTCCTCTGATAACCTATGCTCTCAAATTCAATTCTCAGAATTTGCACATTATAGTTAGTCCATATGAGAGAGGCATTATAATATTCGTCTTTTCGTTTCTGACTCATTTCACTCAATTTAATGTTCTCAAGTTTCATTCACCAAGTTGCATGTCTCAAAATTTCGTTCTTTCTTGCAACTGCTCAATATTCCATTGTATGTACACCACACAGTTTGCCCTTCCATTCATCACTTGATATATCCTTAGGCCACCTCCAGCCACTGCAAATCATGAATACTGCAGTCATAAATGTCAGTATGCAGATGTCTAATCATGTTCCTGCTTTCAGTTCTTCCAAATATACACCTAATAAAAGGGGTTGCAGGATCAAATGGCAACCCTATATATAGCCCCCTGTGGAATCACCTCACTGCCCTCCAAAGGGGCTGCACCATTCTATTTCCCTACAAACAGTGAATAGGTATAACTCTCTCTCTACATTTCCTCCAACACTTGTATCTGTCTGTTTATTTTTTAAATGATTTTATTCACACATCATCGTACCATCCTAAGTAAACAATCAGTGGTTCCTGGTATAATCACAGTTATGCATTTCTCCCACAAAGAAAGAAGAGGGAAGAAAAGAAGAATAAGAAATAAAAATTAAATGAAAGAAAAGAAAATGGAGAAGCAACAACACCAGGAATCCTATACCCCTCCATTATATCCCCCTCTTATTGACATTTAACTTTGGTATATTGCCTTTGTAACACTTAATGGAAGCATATTATAATGTCACTGTTAACCGTAGACCCTAGTTTGCATTGATTTTATTTTTTCCATATACCATTTCATTTATAACACCTTGTAATGCTGATATTCTTTTGTTCTCCATAATGCAAAAAGTTTGTTATATTTATATATTTAGCCAAGATCATTATCCACTCTAGATTTCATTAATTTATAGAATCCCAGTCTTTATCTTCTATCTTTCCTTCCAGTGTCATACATGCCCCTAGAATTACTCTTTCAACCAAACTCACACTCAGCTTTGTTCAGTATACATACAATATTATGCTACCAGCAAATAATATTGTGCTATCCATTTCTAGATCTTTCCAATCAGTCCTTTCGAGCAGTCTCTACTTGTGCCAATTTGGAAGTATTATGTACCCCAGAAAAGCCATATTTTAATCCTGATCCAATCTTGTGGAGGCAGCCATTTCTTTTAATCCTGATTCAAAATTGTAGGATGGAATCTTTTGATTAGATGATCTCAGTGGAAATGGGAAGCACCCAATTGTGGGTGTAACCTTTTTAATTAAATGACTTATGACTTCAGCCACTCCAGGTGGGTCTTGATTAGTATACTGGAATCCTTTAAAAGAGGAAACACTTGGAGAAAGTTCAGTGCCAATAGAGTCAATACAATGCTTAAAGAGGAAACAACTGGCATCAGAAGCTGTAAACAATGGAGCCAGGAACAAGGACTAGCAAGTGCCAGCCATGTGCTTCCAAGATTGCCCTTCCTTGAGCCAATATTTTTCTCTGGATGACTTAGTTGGGAAATATTTATAGCCTTAGAACTGTAAACTTGTAACTCACTAAATTCCCTTTATAAACTCTTTCATTTCTGGTATATTGCATTCTGATAGCTTAACAAACTAATACAGTACTCTTTGTGCATCCAATGCCCAATCTCCACCCTCTTTCTATCTCCTGATAACCTCTGTTCTCAACTTTATCTCAAAGTTTGCTCATTATGTTAGTTCATGTGAGTAAGACCATACAGTATTTGTCCTTTTGTTTCTGGCTAACTTCACTCAACATAATGTTCTCAAGCTTCATCAACATTGTTGTGTGTTTCATGACTTTATTCTGTCTTACAGCTGCATACTATCCCATCTTATGTATATAAAACAGATTGTTTAGTCATTCATCTGTTGATGGACATTCATGCTTTTTCCATCTCTTGGCAATCATGAACAATGCTGCTATAAAAATCAGTTTGCAAATTTCCATTCATGTTCCTACCTTTAGTTCCTCTGACTGTATACCTGATAATGGTATTGCTGAATCATATAGCAATTCCATACTTAGCTTCCTGAGGAACTGCAAAACTGCCTTCCAGAGCAGTTGCACCATTCTCCATCCCTACCAATAGTGAATAAGTTTGCCTCTTTCTCCAGCACTTGTAGTGTTCTAGCTTGTTCTCATTTTGTTTAGTTTTGTTTTTATAATGGCAATTTTAATAGGTGTGAGATGGTATCTGATTGTGGTTTAATTTGCATTTCCCTAATAGCCAGTGAAGTTAGCATCTTTCCATGTTTTTGAGCCATTTGTATTTCCTCTTTGGAAAAGTCTGTCCATGTATTTTGCCCATTTTTTAAAAATTTGGTTATTTGTCTTTTTGTTATTGAGTTGTAGGGTCTCTGTATATTCTGGATATTAAACCCTTATCCAGTATGTGGTTTCCAAATATTGTCTCCCATTGTGTAGGCTGCCTTTTTACTTTCCTGGCAAAGTCTTTGGATGCACAAAAGTGTTCAGTTTTGAGGAGCTCCCATTTACCTATTTATTCTTTCATTGCTCATGATTTGGGTGTAAGGTCTAGGAAACCACCTCCTATCGTCAGTGGTTAAAGATGTCACCCTAAATTCCTTCTAAATGTTTTATATCCTTAGCTCCAATGTTTAGGTCTTTGATCCCATTTTCAGTTCATTTTTGTTTATGATAGAGATAGGAGTCCTCTTTCATTCTTTCAGATATCGATACCCAGTTCTCTGAGCACCATTTATTGAAGAGGCTGCTCTGTCCTAGTTCAGTTGACTTGACTACCTTATCAAAGATCAACTATCTATAGATGAGAGGGTCTCTTTTTGAACACTCAGTTCGATTCCATTGGTCTATATATCTATTTTTATGCCAGTGCAATGCTCTTTTGACCACTATAGCTTTGTAATATGCTTTAAAGTCAGGTAGTATGAGACCTTCTATTTCATCTTTATTTCTCAAGTTATTTTTAGCTATTTGGGGCATTCTACCCTTCCAAATAAATTTCATTCTTGGTTTTTCTATTTCTACAAGTAAGTTCCTGGGATTTTAATTGGCATTGCATTGAATCTATAAATCAATTTAAGTAGAATTGACATCTTAACTATTTTTAATCTTGCAATCCATGAACCTGGTATGTCATTCCATTTATTTAGGTCTTTTAAATTTCTTTTAGCAGTTTTTTGTAGGTTTGTGTGTGTGTGTGTGTGTGTGTGTGTGTGTGTGTGTCTTTTGTGCCCTTGGTTAAATTTATTCCTAAATATTTAATTCTTCTGGCTATTATTATGCATGTATTTTTCTTCTTGATTTCCTCCTCAGATTGTGCATTACTAGTCTATGGAAATACTACTGATTTTTGTGCATTGATCTTGTACCCTGCCAATTTACTGTACTCATTTATTTGCTCTGGTAGCCTTGCTGTAGATTTTTCAGGATTTTCTACATATAGTATCATGTCATCTGCAAACAGTGAAAATTTTATTTCTTCTTTTCCAATTTGGATGCCTTTTACTTCATTATCTAATTAGAACTTCCAATACAATAACCTTTGTATAGCAATGGTGACAGTGGGCACTTGTGCTGGTTTGAAATTTGTGTACCCCAGAAAAACCATGTTCTTTAACTCATTCAATACTGCTGGGTGGAATCTTTCAATTAAGTTGTTTCCATGGAGAGATGATCCACCCAATTGTGGGTGGGAACTTTTGATTAGGTATTTTCAATGCAGATGTGACTCCACCTGCTCAGGTGTTGTTTCTCACTGGATCTTTTAAGAGGGAACCATTTTGGGAAAAAATTCAGAGCCCACACAGCCAGAGACCTTTAGAGATGAAGTAAGAAAATGCCCTCAGAGAAGCTGTTTGATACTAGATGCTGAAGACTCCAACAGATGCCAGCCATGTGCTTTCCCAATGGATAGAGTTCTAGACCTATGAGCATTTCTTGACTCAAGGCTGTTCCTGAATGCCTTAGTTTTGGACATTTTTATATCCTTAGAACTGTAAACTTGCAACTTAATAAATTTCCTTTTTAAAAGTCATTCCATTTCTGGTATATTGCATTCTTATAATTTTAACAGACTAAAACAGATTTTGGTACCAGAGGAGTGGAGTGCTGCTGCAGTTTGCAAATACCAAACCTGTTGGAAGGGCTTTTCAAATTAATAAGCAGAAGATTTTTGAAGAATTGTGAAGCACTTGATAGAGAAGGCCTAGAATGCTTTGAAGAGATGGTTGGTAGAAATGTAGATTCGAAGGATATTTTTGATAAGGTCTTAGACAGAAATGATGCATATGTTACAGCCAACTCAAGGAAGGTGATCCTTGTTTTAAAGTGACAGAGAATTTAGTCAAATTGCATCCTAGTTTTGCATGGAAGTTAAAATTTTAAAGTGGTGAGCCATGGTAATTAGTGGAAGAGATTTACAAGTTAAATGTGGAAAATGCAGCCTGGTTTCTCATTGCAGCTTATAGTGTGAAATGCAACAAGAAAGAGATAAACTGAGAACTGAACTCTTTGGTACAAAGGAAACAGAATTGATGGTCTGGAAAATTCTGGGCTTTCAGAAATGGAGCTCCCAGAGGAAAATACCCCATGTGAGGAATTAACCAAACCTGAAACCAGTCAGCCACTTCAGAAAAAGCCAGAATTGGAGATGGAGTTATCCAGAAAGGATTTATGGAATGCCCTATTGTTTGACGGTTATTATCCCTGAATAGTACAAAGAAAACCAACAAGAGTGTTGCAGGATCTGTATAAAAAGAACCATTGACAGTCTGGAGTAAAAGGACAGAAAAGGGATAAATTGAAGGATAAATGACTTCAGAGGCAGAACCATGAAGGCTAAGGGCTGAAGCCAAGAAATCTTGGGCAAGGATATTGGGCCCACCCATGCACTTGGAGAGGGTGACTTTGCCCCAAAGGCAGAGGGTGGGCCTTCCACTTCAAAGGGTTTTGTTGCCTCAGGCCCTAGAGAGAGTGGAACTCTTCCTTGGGGATTGACAAGAGTCTAACTGCCACCCTGTTATTCTGAGAATGTTCAGCATGTGTCTCAGAGAATGCAGAGAGCCTGGCCACTGCTCAGATGTTTGGAGAGGGTAGAGCTGAGAAAAAGTTAGTCTTCCTAATGTCCCACAAAGTTGCAACCAATGTGACCCTGTGTAGGGCTTTGGAAAGGGTGGGACTGCCGCTTTCTAAAGCCCTGAGGATATATGACTCCCAGATTTTGAAATCTAATGGCGTTTGCACAGCAGGTTTTCAGTATTGTTTGAAATATTTTATCCCTGCATTTTTTTCCAATTTCTTCCTATAGAAATGGGACTGTATATCCTATGAATGTGTTTCCTTTGTATATTGACAACAGATAACTTGTTCTGAATTTTACAGGTCCAGAGACAGAGGACAATTTTGCCTTAGGACAGACCATGCCTGTAATTGACCTTGATGAGATTTTGTACTGGTTTTGACTTTGCATTTTATGTGTATTTTTACTGAAATGGTTTAAGGCTTTGTGATATTGTGATGGAATTAATATATTATGTATATGGAAAGAATACGTCTTTTGGGGTCCAGATGGTGGAATGTGCTGGTTTGAAACTGTTGTGTACCCCAGAAAGGCCATATTCTTCAATACTGCTGGGCAGGATCCTTTTGATTAAGTTGTTTCCATGGAGACGTGACCCACCAAATTGTGGGTGGGACTTTTTGATTAGGAGCTTTCCATGGAAATTTGACTCCATCCATTCAAGGTAGTGTTGCTTACTGGACTCCTTTAAGAGGGAACCACTTTGGGAAAAGCTTCAGAGGCCACACAGTCAGAGAACTTTGGTGATGAAGAAAGGAAACATCCCTGGGGAACTGATATGAAATTCCCAAGATCCCAGCAGATGTCAGCCACATGCCTTCCCATCTGACAGAGATGTTCTCAACCCATCAGCCTTTGTTGAGTCAAGGTAGCTTCCCCTGAATGTTTGGAAATTTTTTGTAGCCTTAAAACAGTAAACTTGCAATTTAATAAATTCCCTTTTTTAAAAGTCATTCCAGGGTGGGCCACAGTGGCTCAGCAGGCAGAGTTCTCACCTGCCATGTCGGAGGCCTGGGTTTGATTCTGCCCAGGTGAAAAAAAAAGAGGACAGAAAAAAAAAGGTCATTCCAATTCTGGTATCTTGCATTCCAGTAACTATAACAAACTAAAACAGCATTTTTATCTTCTTCCTGATCAGAGAGGGAAAGCTTTCATTCTTTCTCCATTGAGTATGATGTTAATTGTTGGTTTTGTACATATTTCTCTTTATATCTGTCTCTCTCTCTCTCTCTTTTTTTTTTTTTTGTCAGCCTACATAAGAGTCTATCAATGTTATGATTTTCTCAAAGAACCAACTTCTGGTTTTCTTGATTCTCTCTATTGTTTCATATTCTCAATTTCATATACTTCTGCTCTCATCTTTGTTATTTCTTTCCTTCTCTTTGCTTTGGGGTTAGTTTGCTGTTCTTTCCTTAGTTCCTCCAGATGAACAGATATTTCCTCAAGTTTTGCCCTTTCTTCTTTTTTAATATAAATTTTCAAGGCAATAAATATCTTTCTCAGCACCACCTTTGCTGCATCACTTACATTTTGATATGTTTTGTTTTAATTTTCTTTTATCTAGATTTCTGATTTCACTTGCAATTTTTCCTTAATTGACTGGTTGTTTATATATATTGTTGTACTCCATAAATTGGTCAATTTTCCAGTTCTGCCTGTTGTTGATTTCCAACGTCATATCATTATGATATGAGAAAGTGTTCTGTATAATTTCAGTCATTTTAAATTTATTGAGACTTTCTTTGTTACCCAACATGTGGTCTATCCTGGAGAAATATCCATGGGCACTTGAGAAAAAATGTATATCCTGCAATTGTGGAGTGTAATGTCTGTTAAGCATGATTCATTTATCATACTATTCAAAATCTCTCTTTTCTTACTGATCTTATGTCTAAATATTCTATACATTGATGAAAGTGGTGTATTGAAGTCTCTAATTATTACTGTAGAGGAGTCTACTTCTCCTTTCAGTGTTTTCATTGTGTGTCTCATGCATTTTGGGGCAATCTGGCTTGGTGCATAAATATTTATGATTCTTATTTCTTCTTGATGAATTGTCCCTTTTATTAATACATATATCATCTTTTGTCCCTTTTAATTGTTTTATATTTGAGTTCTAATCTATCATATTAGTATAGCTACCCCCCCTTTTCAAATTTCTGTTTGCATGAAATATATCTTTTCAGCTTTTCACTTTCAGTCTATTTTTGTCCTTGGGTCTAAAGTGAGTCTTTTGAGGATAGCATATAGATGGGTCCTGTTTTATAATCCATTCTCCTAGTCTATGTCTTTTGATTGAGGAATTTAATCCATTAACATTTAATGTTATTATTGTAAAGGCAGTATTCAACCTTTAGACTTTTGGATTTTATATGATAGACCTTATTTTTTTCTTTCTCTCCCTCTCTTTCCTTTTACTCTTACTGATATTCTTCATTTCTACACTCGTCTCCAAACCTTTCTAGCCTGTCTTTTCCTATTTGCCTTTAGTATCATGCGCTGGTTTGAAAGGATCATGAACCCTAGAAAAGCCATGTTTTAATCATGGTCCATCTCATGGAGGCAGCCACTTCTTTTAATCCCTCTTTAGTACTATAGGCTGGAAACTTGATTAGATTATCTCCATGGAGATATGACTCACCGAATTGTGGGTTTTAACCTTTTTGATTAGAGGGAGATGTGACTCCATTCATTCCAGGTGGGTCTTCACTGGTTTACTGGAATCCTTTAAAAGAGGAAATATTTTGGAAAAAGCTACAGAGAGCCCATGCAGCCAGAGACTTTTGTAGATGAAGAAGGAATATGCCCCTGGGAGGAGATTCATGAAACAAGAAGTATGGAGAGAAAGCTAGCAGATGTTGCCATGTTTGCTATGTGCCTTTACAGTTGAAAGAGAAAACCTGAATAGCATTGGCATCTTAAACCAAGGTATCTTTCCAGGAATGCCTTGGATTGGACATTTCTATAGCCTTGATTTAATTTGGACTTTTTCACAGGCTTAGAATTGTAAACTTGCAACTTAATAATCTTCCCTTTTTTAAAAATTTATTTAATAATTAAAAAATTAAGAACAAACAAAAACATTAACGTATCATTATAACGTTCTATGTATATAATCAGTAATTCACAATATCATCACATAGTTGCATATTCATCATCTCTTAGAACATTTGCATCAATTCAGAAAAATAAATAAAAAGGCAAGCAAAAAAGAAATAAAATGATAACAGAAAAAAAGATTATACATACCATACCCCTTACCCCTCACTTTCATTTATCACTAGCATTTCAAACTTAATTTATTTTAACATTTGTTCCCCCTATTCCTTATTTTTATTCCATATGTTCTACTCCTTTGTTGACAAGGTAGATAAAAGGAGCATCAGGCACAAGGTTTTCACAATCACACAGTAACATTGTGACAGCTATATCATTATTCAATCATCCTCAAGAAACATGGCTACTGGGACACAGCTCTACATTTTCAGGCAGTTCCCTCCAGCCTCTCCACTACATCTTGAATAACAAGGTGATATCTACTTAATGCATAAGAGTAACCTCCAGGATCACCCCTCGACTCTGTTTGGAATCTCTGAGCCATTGACACTTTGTCTCATTTCACTCTTCCTCCTTTTGGTCGAGAAGGTTTTCTCAATCCCTTGATGCTGAGTCTCAGCTCATTCCAGGATTTCTGTCCCACGTTGCCAGGAAGGTCCACACCCCTGGGAGTCATGTCCCATGTAGATAGGGGGAGGGTGGTGAGTTTGCTTATTGTGTTGGCTGGAGACAGAGGCCACATCTGAGGCTACATTAGAGGCTCTCTTGGGGGTGACTCTTAGGCCTAAATTTTAAGTAGACTTGACCTATCCTTTGCAGGGTTAAGTTTCATATGAACAAATCCCAAGACTGGGGGCCCAGCCTATAGCTTTGGTTGTCCATACTGCTTGTGAGAATACCAAGAATTCAACTTGGGGAAGTTGAATTTCTCCCCATTCTCACCATTCCCTGAAGGGGACTTTGCAAATACTTTTCCACTCACTGATCAAATCACTCTGGGATTCATCATGACATCACTCTGGACAAACCAACAAAATCTCATGTCCTACCCAAGATTCTGAGTACTTATGGTGTTCAATCAAGCTATCAACATGTTACATTAGGAGATGCTCTAGTCAAAATATAAATTTTGTACCAAATAAATACTTTTTGCTTTAGTCTTACACATAAGTTGAAATTTTAAAATTTTAATTACCATCTATTTTCAGCACCCTGCAGTAATGACATTCCTTTGTTCTTCTTCATGCACAAACATTTTTTAAATTTGTACATTTAGTCACTAGCATTATACACTCTAGGCATTCCTAGATTATACCATCTCAATCTTTATCATCTATCTTTCTTTCTGATTTGATTTATGACCCCAGCCCTCCTTCCTCTATCATTCTCACATTCCGCTTCATTCATTGTTTTAACATAATTGTATTATAGTTATGTAGTATCGTGCTGTACATTTCTGAGTTTTTATATTCAGTCCTGTAGCACAATCTGTATCCCTTCCACTCCAATTACCCAATATCTTACCCTATTTCTATCTCCTGATGGTCTCTTTTACCAACAAAATATTCCAAGTTTATTCACTAATGTCAGTTCATATCAGTGAGACTATACAGTATTTGTCCTTTTGTTTTTGGCTAATCTCACTCAGCATAATGTCCTCAAGGTCCATCCATGTTGTTACATACTTCATAACTTTATTCTGTTTCACAGCTGCATAATATTCCATCGTATGTATATACCACAGTTTGTTTAGCCACTCGTCTGTTGATGGACATTTTGGCTGTTTCCATCTCTTTGCAATTGTAAATAATGCTGCTATAAACATTGGTGTGCAAATGTCTATTTGTGTCTTTGCCCTTATGCCCTTTGAGTAGATACCTAGCAATGGTATTGCCAGGTCATATGGCAATTCTATATTCAGCTTTTTGAGGAACCGCCAAACTGCCTTCTACAGCAGTTGCACCATTTGACATTCCCACCAACAGTGAATAAGTGGTGCCTAGCAATACCATTGCTAGGTATCTACTCAAAGGACATAAGGGCAAAGACACAAACAGACTTTGCACACCAATGTTTATAGCAGCATTATTTACAATTGCAAATAATGTCTCCCATTGTGTAGGCTGTCTTTTTGCTTTCTCCACATCCTCTCCAGCACTTGTCATTTTCTGTTTTGTTGATAATGGCCATTCTGGTGGGTGTGAGATGATATCTCATTGTGGTTTTGATTTGAATTTTTCTAATGGCCAGGGACATTGAGCATCTCTTCATGTGCCTTTTGGCCATTTGTATTTCCTCTTCTGAGAAATGTCTGTTCAGGTCTTTTTCTCATTTTGTAATTGGATTGGCTGTCTTTTTGTTGTCGAGTTGAACAATCTCTTTATAAATTCTGGATACTAGACCATTACCTGATATATCATTTCCAAATATTGTCTCCTGTTGTGTAGGCTGTCTTTTTACTTTCTTGATGAAGTTCTTTGATGCACAAAAGTGTTTAATTTTGAGGAGTTCCCATTTCTTTCTTTCTTTCTTCAGTGCGCTTGCTTTGGGTGTAAGGTCTATAAAACTGCCTCCAAGTATAAGATTTATAAGATATTTCCTACATTTTCTTCCAACTGTTTTATGGTCTTAGACCTAATGTTTAGGTCTTTGGTCCATTTTGAGTTAACTTTTATATAGGGTGTGAGGTATGGGTCCTCTTTCATTCTTTTGCATATGGATATCCAGTTCTCTAGGCACCATTTATTGAAGAGACTGTTCTGTCCCAGGTGAATTGGCTTGACTGCCTTATCAAAGATCAATTGTCCATAGATGATAGGGTCTATATCTGAACACTCTATTCAATTCCTTTGGTCAATATGTCTATCTTTATGCCAGTACCATGCTGTTTTGACCACTGTAGCTTCATAATATGCCTTAAAGTAGGCAGCATGAGACCTCTGGCTTCAGTTTTTTTCCTCAGGATACTTTTAACAATTCTGGGCACCCTGCCCTTCCAGAAAAATTTGCTTATTGGTTTTTTATTTCTGAAAAGTAAGTTGTTGGGATTTTGATTGATATTGCATTGAATCTGTAAATCAATTTAGGTAGAATTGACATCTTAACTATCTTTAGTCTTCCAATCCATGAACATGGTATGCCCTTCCATTTATTTAGGTCTTCTGTGATTTCTTTTTTTTTTTTTTTTTTTTTAATTTTTTTTTTTAAATTTGCATATGGGCAGGAGGGACCAGGGATCGAACTCCAGACCTCCAGCACGGCAGGTCGGAGCTCTGCCTGCTGAGCCACAGCAGCCGCCCTTCTGTGATTTCTTTTAACAATTTCTTGTAGTTTTCTTTGTATAGGTCTTTTGTCTCTTCAGTTAAATTTATTCCTAAATATTTCATTCTTTTGGTTGCAATTGTAAATGCAATTTCTTTCTTGATTTCCCCCTCAGATTGTTCATTACTACTGTATAGAAACACTACAGATTTTTGAGTGTTGATCTTGTACCCTGCCACTTTGCTGTACTCATTTATTAGCTCTAGTAGTTTTGCTGTGGATTTTTCAGGGTTTTCGATATATAGTATCATATCATCTGCAAACAGTGAGAGTTTTACTTCTTCCTTTCCAATTTTGATGCCTTGTATTTCTTTTTGTTGTCTAATTGCTCTGGCTAGACCTTCCAACACAATGTTCAATAACAGTGGTGATAGTGGACATCCTTGTCTTGTTCCTGATCTTAGGGGTAAACTTTTCAGTTTTTCCCCATTGAGGATGATAATAGCTGTGGGTTTTTCATATATTCCCTTTATCATTTTAAGGAAGTTCCCTTCTATTCATGTCCTTTGAAGTGTTTTCAACAGGAAAGGATGTTGAATTTTGTCAAATGCCTTCTCTGCATCAATCGAGATGATCATGTGGTTTTTCTGCCCTGATTTCTTGATATGGTGTATTACATTAATTGATTTTCTTATGTTGAACCATCCTTGCATACCTGGGATGAATCCTACTTGGTCATGATGTATAATTCTTTTAATGCGTTGCTGGATTCGATTTACTAGAATTTTGTTAAGGTGTTTTGCATCTATATTCATTAGAGAGATTGGCCTGTAGTTTTCTTTTTTTGTAATATCTTTGTCTGACTTTGGTATGAGGGTGATGTTGGCTTTGTAGAATGAATTAGGTAGCTTTCCCTCCACTTCAATTTTTTTGAAGAGTTTGAGCAGCACTGGTACTACTAATTCTTTCTGGAATGTTTGGTAGAATTCACATGTGAAGCCATTTGGTCCTGAACTTTTCTTTTTGGGAAGCTTCTTAATGACTGATTCAATTTCTTTACTTGTGATTGGTTTGATGCGGTTGCCTATTTCTTCTTGAGTCAAAGTTGGTTGTTCATGCCTTTCTAGGAAGTTGTCCATTTCATCTACATTGTTGTATTTTTTAGCATAAAGTTGTTCATAGTATCCTGTTATTACTTCCTTTATTTCTGTGGGGTCAGTGGTTATGTCTCCTCTTCCATTTCTGATCTTATTTATTTGCATCCTTTCTCTTCCTCTTTTTGTCAGTCTTGTTAAAGGTCCATCAATCTTGTTGATTTTCTCATAAAACCAGCTTCTGGTTTTATTGATTTTATCCATTGTTTTCATGTTCTCAATTTCATTTATTTCTGCTCTAATCTTTGTTATTTCTTTCCTTTTGCTTGCTTTGGGGTTAGTTTGCTGTTCTTTTTCTACTTCTTCCAAGTGGACAGTTAATTCCTCAGTTTTTGCCCTTTCTTCTTTTTTGATATAGGCATTTAGGGCAATAAATTTCCCTTTTAACATTGCCTTTGCTGTGTCCCATAAGTTTTGATATGTTGTATTTTCATTTTCATTTGCCTCGAGATATTTACTGATTTCTCTTGTAATTTCTTCCTAGACCCACTGGTTGTTAAAGAGTGTGTTGTTGAGCCTCCACATATTTAAATTTTCTGGCACTCTGCCTATTATTGATTTCCAACTTCATTCCTTTATGATCTGAGAAAGTGTTTTATATGATTTCAATCTTTTTAAATTTATTGAGACATGCTTTGTGACCCAGGATATGGTCTATCTTTGAGAATGATCCATGAGCACATGAGAAAAAGGTGTATCCTGCTGTTGTGGGGTGTAATGTTCTATCAATGTCTGTTAAGTCTAGCTCATTTATTGTAATATTCAAATTCTCTGTTTCTATATTGATCTTCTGTCTAGATGTTTTGTCCATTGATGAGAATGGGGAATCGAAGTCTCCAACTATTGTGGTAGATGTGTCTATTTCTCTTTTCAGTGTTTGCCGCATGTATTTTGGAGCATTCTGGTTTCGTGCATAAATATTTATGATTGTTAATGTCTTCATGCTGAATTGTTCTTTTTATTAGTATATAGTATCCTTCTTTGTCTCTTTTAACTGTTTTACATTTAAAGTCTAATTTGTTGGATATTAATATAGCTACTCCTACTCTTTTCTGATGATTATTTGCATGAAATATCTCTTCCCAACCTTTCACTGTCAACCTCTGTTTATCTTTGGGTCTAAGATATGTTTCCTATAGACAGCATATAGATGGGTCCTGCTTTTTAATCCATTCTGTCAGTTTATGTCTTTTGATTGGGGAGTTCAATCCATTAACATTTAGTGTTATTACTGTACAGGTAGTACTTTCTTCTACCATTTAGCCTTTTGGATTTTATGTCATATATAATTTTTCTTCTTTTTACCTTTACTCTTAGTCTTCCTTTCTACACTCTTCTCCACACCTCTCTCTTTTGTCTTTTCGTATCTGTCTCTAGTGCTCCCTTTAGTATTTCTTGCAGAGCTGGTCTCTTGGTCACAAATTCTCTCAGTGATTTTTTTGTCTGAAAATATTTTAATTTCTCCATCATTTTTGAAGGACAATTTTGCTGGATATAGAATTCTTGGTTGGCAGTTTTTCTCTTTTAGTAATTTAAATATATCATCCCACTGTCTTCTCGCCTCCATGGTTTCTGCTGAGAAATCTACATGTAGTCTTATTGGGTTTCCCTTGTATGTGATAGATTGCTTTTCTCTTGCTGCTTTCAAGATCCTCTCTTTCTCTTTGACCTCTGACATTCTGATTAGTAAGTGCATTGGAATACGTCTATTCGGATCTATTCTCTTTGGGGTACGCTGCACTTCTTGGATCTGTAATTTTAAGTCTTTTGTAAGAGTTGGGAAATTTTCAGTGATAATTTCCTCCATTAGTTTTTCTCCTCCTTTTCCCTTCTCTTCTCCTTCTGGGACACCCACAACATGTATATTTGTGTGCTTTATATTGTCATTCAATTCCTAAATTTCTCTTTTTAAAAGCTATTCCATTTCTGGTATAATTGCATTCTGGGCAGCTTGCAAACTGTAGCATATTACTTGTAGAGCATTTCTCTTTTTCATAAATTCTCCCTGTGCCAGTTTGAAAATATTATGTATGCCCCAAAAGCTATATTTTAAGCCTAATCCAATCTTGTGGGAGCAGTCATTTCTTTTAATCCTGATTCAATATTGTAGATTGGCAACTTTTGATTAGATTCTCTCCACGGGGATGTGACATACATAGTAGTGGATGTGACCCTTTTTTAGATAGAGATTTGACTCCACCCATTTCAGGTGGATATCGATTAGTTTCCTGGAATCCTTCAAGACAGGAGTATTTTGGAGAGTAAACAGAGCTTACACAGATGTTGACACTTGGAAAACAAAGACAAGGATGTTTGGAGATGCTTGATGTCCAGCAGACATCACCATGAGATGTTAAGAAAGCAGAAACCTGGAAAGAGCCAAGGAAAGCCAAGATATGAAAACCAGCCCTAGAGAAGCAAAGTGAGGAACCCTCATAGGGACAGAGGCTGAAAGCATGGAGCCCAGGAGGAAGGGACCAGCAGATATGTGACTACCCAACTGACAGAGGTGTCCTGACCCATCGACCTTCCTTGAATTAAGGTATCTTTATATGGATGCTTTACTTCGGACACTTTCATAGGTTTATAACTGTAAATGTGTAAGTTATTAAATTTCCCCTTATAAAAAGTCATTTTAGTTCTCGTATATCACATTCCAGCATCTTACAAACTAACACACTTCCAGTGTCTGTTTATCTGTATATATTATAAACTCTCCCTCATTTCTTAAGGACATTTTCACCAGATACAGACTTCTTGGTTGACAGATTTTCTATCTCAGTATCTTAATTATGTCATACCACTGCCTGCTTGCTTCCATGATCTCTGATGAGATATCCCCACATAGTCTTATGAATTTCCCATGGATCTGATGAATTGCTTTTCTCTTACTGCTTTCAGAATTCTCTCTTTGACTTTGACATCTGACAATATGGTTAGTAAGTATCTTGGAGTAGGTCTATTTAGATCTGTTCTCTTTGGGGCCATGCTGTGCTTCTTTGTTCTATAATTTTATATCTTTCATAAGAGTTTGGAAATTTTCAGTGATTATTTCCTCAGTTTTTCTTTCTGCCCCTGTTCTAGTTTGCTAGCTGCCAGAATGCAATATACCAGAAATGGAATGGCTTCTGTGCTGATTTGAAAGGAAGTATGCCCCCTAGAAAAGCCATGCTTTAATCAAAATATCATTTCATAAAGGTAGAATAATCTCTATTCAATACTGTATGTTTGAAACTGTAATCAGATCATCTCCCTGGATGATGTGATTTAGTCAAGAATGGTTGTTAAAGTGGATTAGGGGACGACATGTCTCCACCCATTTGGGTGGGTCTTGATTGGTTTACTGGAGTCCTATAAAAGAGGAAATATTTTGGAGAATGAGAGATTCAGAGAGAGCAGAGAATGCTGCAGCACCATGAAACAGAGAGTCCATTGGAGATGAAGAAGGAAAATGCCTCCTGGGGAGCTTCATGAAACCAGAAGCCAGGACAGTAAGCTAGCAGATGACGCCGTGTTTGCCGTGTGCCTTTCCAGCTGAGAGAGAAGCCCTGACTGTGTTCGTCACGTGCCGTCTCACTTGAGAGAGAGACCCTGAGCATCGTTGGCCTTCTTGAACTAAGGTATCTTTCCCTGGATGCCTTGGATTGGACATTTCTATAGACTTGTTTAATTGAGACATTTTCTTGGCCTTAGGACTGTAAACTAGCAACTCATTCAATTCCCCCTTTTTAAAAGCCATTCCGTTTCTGGTATATTGCATTCTGGCAGCTAGCAAACTAGAACAGCTTCTAAAAGGGGGAATTGAATGAGTTGCTAGTTTACAGTTCTAAGGCCAAGAAAATGTCCCAATTAAAACAAATCAATAGAAATGTCCAATCTAAGGCATCCATCCAGGGAAATGATACCTTGGTTCAAGAAGGCTGATGAAGTTCAGGGCTTCTCTCTCAAGTGAAAAAAGCACATGGCATACACAGTCAGGGCTTCTCTCTCAGCTGGAAGCGCACATGGCAGACAGGGCATCATCTGCTAGCTTTCTCTCCTGGTTTCCGGTTTCATGAAGCTCCCCAGGAGGCATTTTCCTTCTTCATCTCCGAAGGTTGCTGGCTGGTGGACACTCTGCTTCATGGTACTGCAGCATTCTCTGCTCTCTCTGAATCTCTCATTCTCCAAAATGTTTCCTCTTTTGTAGGACTCCAATAAACCAATCAAGACCCACTCAAATCAGTGGAGACATGTTGTCACCTAATCCAGTTTAACAACCACTCTTGACTAAATCACATCCAGGGAGACGACCTGATTACAGTTTCAAACATACAGTATTGAATAAGGATTATTCTACTTTTATGAAATGGGATTTTGATTAAAACATGGCTTCTCTAGGGGGCATACATCCTTTTAAACCAGCGCAGCCCCCTTTCCCTCCTCCTCTCCTACTGGGATACCCATAAAACACATATTTGTGTGCTTTATATTGTCATTCAATTCCCTGAGACCTTGCTAATATTTTCCATTCTTTTCCTTCTCTGTTTATTTGTGTGTGGGATTTCAAATTTCCTGTGCTCCAGTTCTCTAATCCTTTCTTCTGCCTTTTCAAATATGCACTGTGTTTTTCATCTCTTCTACTGTGCCTTTCATTCACAGAAGTTCCTCCATTTGTTTTCTCAGACATTTGAGTTATTTATGGTTACCCAATATCTTCTTTATATCCTTTATCTCTTCTCCCATATCTTTCTTCACCTTGAATTGATTTTTTATTTGATTGAGCATATCTGTATGAACATCTTCAAATAGTTGTTTTGACTTCTGTATCTCATTTCAAGTGTTAGTTTCTTCCTTCACCTGGGCCTTATCTTCATTTTTCCAAGTATGTGATAAATTTTTTGGTGGTTGACATCTGATTTTCTTGATTAGTTTATTCTGGAAGTCATTTTTACTCTTTTACCTAGGGTTTTCCTGATGGTTGACTTTGTTCTGTATGTGTTCTTTGGCATTTAATTAAACTTCTTCTAGACCCCAATCCTAGCCTATGTTTAACTGATCAAAGTCCTTCAGCTCGGGCGGCTGCTGTGGCTCAGCAGGCAGAGCTCCGACCTGCTGTGCTGGATGTCTGGAGTTCGATCCCTGGTGCCTCCTGCCCATATGCAAGTTAAAAAAAAAAAAAAAAAAGTCCTTCAGCTCTTGTTTTTCTGGCTCTTTCTCTGCCTAAATTTAACTGTTTTTTTGAAGAGTGTCTCCCCAGTTATGATTGACCCCAATCAGATCCCAGACCAGGAAGACCCAGATCTCTTGAAGGAGGGTGTAATGAATATCAAGTTTCCCTGAGGATGAGACCCAGCAGATTGTATGACTTTCCTGTGCTGTCTCTAGTCTCTGTGCTTTTCCTATCCTTTCCAGATGGTGGCACTTTTCAGCCTGCAGCTCCTCACTGGTGTAAAGTGGTGTGGTGCCTTCAGTTCTCAGCAGACCCTCTCCCTGCCAGGTGTGTCATTGGGACAAAGACTAAAGATAAAGGCAAGGTTAAACTGTTTCTGTTTTCTATCCCCTGTGTTCTGAGTTCTCTGAATGAGTGCCAGCACTTGACCTGGGCTCCACCCCTTTCTTGAGGAAGATACATCCTTTTGGGTATTAGCACCTTCACTTGACTAGCTAGTTTCTCTTTATTATCTCCTTACCTGACTAGTTACTTTGTCTCTCAGGTCTATCTTAAATTCACCCTTGCCAGCACTGAAATTGAAAGTGGCTGAGGTTTTCTCTAACTGAAAATGACTGAAGTTTTCTCTAACAAGCTACTTAGAATAGTTTAAAGAAAAAAAAAAAAAGGAGGAAATGCCTTTTCAGAGCCAGTCCTCAGCTCTGAAGATTTGCAAATCAAGAGCCAGAGTTGCTACCTGGCTCTTTTTGTATGGCACATCACTTTTCCAGTATTCTGAGCTTGGCCAACTCCAAAAGCTTCCATTTTTCTTTGTTTGTTTGTTTTCCTATCAACTCCACCTCCTCTCTGCTGGGAGCATCCTCACGGTTATTTTCCTGCTTGCTCTGGGTTTATCTGTGCTTGGAACTTGTATTTAGCAGTTCAAATTTGTAAATTAAAACCCCAATTAGAGCTTGGTTGAGCTACTTTCTCTTGCTTCTATAAAAGACTGCTTCATTTTCCCTTAGGGATATGTCTCCATCAGAGCCTGCCATGCCAGCGGCACAGGGTTGCGTACCTCTTCAGTTTTGGGGCTTTACTTACACATTTGTGCTGTGATCTTGGCCCTTCTATCCATTCCAGACTGATGTACAATGTGTGTCTCTTGTCATAGATATCCCCCAAACAGTTGTTCCAGACTGCTTCTGGCTATTTACTTGCTGCTCTATAGGACTAACTAAATTCTACACCTCCCTTTGTGTTTCATTTTAAAAATTAATTGCAATGTGTCTCAGTTTATGAAATGCAATATATGAGAAATGGATTGGCTTTTATAAAGAGGATTTATTAAGTTTCAAGTTAGAATTTTAAGACTACCAAAACATCCAAATTAAGGCACCAACAAGAGGGTACCTTCTTGAAGGAAAGACATCTGTCAACTGGGACATGTGCCAGTTGGAAAGGCATATGACTGGCATCTGAGGTCCTTGCTCTAGGTTCATTTATTCTAGCTTCTGATTCTAGTGGCTTTCTCCCCAAGCATCTGTGGACCCTCATTCAGTTTCTCCAGGAAAAACTCTGGATTTCATCTTTTAGCTTCCCTTGACTCTCCCTAGTTTCTGGCTATTCCTGCGAGTCCTTGTTTAACATCGGGGGTATTTCTGTCAGGTTTCTCTTGGCTACAGGTGAACTCTCTTAAAGGATTCTGGTAAATGAATTAAGACCCACCTTGAATGGGTGGGGTTATATCTCCATGGAAACAATATAATCAAAAGGCCCCACCTTAAACAATAGGTTTGCCCTCACAAGACTACATTAGGATGAAAAGAATATGGCTTTTCTGAGGTACATAACAGTCTGTTTATACTGTAGGCTTTTGATCTCAATATTATATTTCTCTACTTACCTTACAATACAAAGCTTATTTTGAGCAGGAGTTTTGACTTTTAAAAAATGTTTAAACTCTGTATTCATCTCTCTATGCCAAATGAATTTGCCCCTACCTGTCCTGGAATTTTTATTAACTTTTGGCTTTTGTATGCTAAAATCCTTGATATCACTACTTCTAAACAACAGTCTCCAGCAGACTTATGACATCAATCCATTTAATTGTTTTTGATTTTTCATTCCTTTTATGGTCTAAGTAGATAAGTTTGTCCCATGCAATATTTGGGGCATACTTATACTAAAGGATTTTTATTGTTCTCCTGAAATTAAAGTTTTACTAGACAGTCTGCATTTTTATTTGCTAAATTGGTTTGCTAAAGCTGCCAGGATGCAATATAATCAGAAGTGGAATGGGTTTTATACAGGGAATTTATCACAGTACAAGTTTACAGTTCTAAGGCCATTGATATGTCCAAATTAAGTCATCCAGATAAAGGTACCTTAACTCCAAAGAAAGGCTGATGTCTGTCACATGGGAAGGCACATGGCTGGCACCTGTTTTTCCTTGTTCCAGGTTCCTTGGTTTCCATCTTCTGATGCCAGTGGTTTCCTCTCTATGCATCTGTGGGACTTTACTTAGCTCCTCCAGGACCCAACTCTGGGTTCCAGCTTACTTAACATCTCATGGGAAGGCATATGGCGACATCTACTGGGCTCTGCCCATATCTAGGCATCTGCTCTCTCTGTCCGCACTCCATGCATCTTCAAATATTCATGTCTCTGTCAACTCTGAAGCAACTGTTCTCCAAGTATCTGCATCAGAGGTTTCCAAAAATGTTTCCACTTTTAAAGGACTCTAGTAAACTAAGCAAGACTCACCTTTAATGTGTGGGGTCACATCTCCATCTAATTAAAAGACACACCCACAACTGGCTGTGTCACATCTCCATGGAAACAATCCAATCAAAGTTTCCCACCTTAAACAATAGGTCTGGCTCCACAAGATTGGATCAGGATTAAAACATGGCTTCTCTGGGATACTTAATAGTTTCAAAACAGCACACCTGGGCATAAGAATAAGTTTTGTTTTGTTTTGTTTTGTTTTCTGAACCAGCATTCTCTTTTCCAAATGTTTGAAGCAGGTAGATGAGAAAAATGTAACATAATTGTGCTATCCTGAACAAAGGCATACTTTACGTTTATAATTATATACATATGGAACATGAAGAGAGATACACCTATCCAGAAACTGAGGCAAAAATCTTTCTCTCAGTCACAGAATTAGTAAAAGACACAGGATTTGAGTGTAGTGAACTGGTAAAAAATGTTTTCATGACAGTAAATTGTTTTAGTGGGTTTTTGTATTTCTAGACCTATAAAAGCAGAAACGACCTGGTTCAGGACATAGAGTGTTTCAACCTATTATATGAATGGTTATTAAACCTGATGCTACTTTGACTTCATTTTCAGTGTTTAAATTCAACTGTGAGATGTTCAAGAACTCTGTTTGAAAATTATATCATCTCTTGAGGACCTCTGACTGTGAAATGGGATCTGTTCTATATAGGATTGATTGGAAATTGCTATTATATTTTTGTCATTTCATGCCTTTTAAAAAGTTCTGCTGATTCCTGAGCAGAGGTGTTTTTTTTATAAGGTGCTGATAGGCCCTAGAATGGCTCTCATCTGCTGAAAATGGTATTAGGTTGTTTTCATTTGTTTTTTTTCTATTCAGTTGCTTTTCTTTTTTGGCTTCTAACTTGAATGTATTAACTTATTCATCATTTTATTTGAGTATTGTTTTACTGCTATTGTTTTCCTATGCTAAGAATTTATATCATTTTCTTAATGCCATGAGTTTTAATTATCCCTCTAATAATCCCTGGGATGCAGAGATTTGAAGGCAGTTCCTTTATTTTTATAATCCCTCTGACTGCAGTATTTTGTTATTTTACTGGTCTAGAAAAAAGGCTTTTTGTATCACCTTGAAATAAATAGGAAGAACATGAGATGAGATGAACAGATATTGGGCAATCCAAATCACACAGTGTAGTCATGGTTACCTTCAAAATACTTTGGCAAATGGGAAACCCAATCCACAAAGAGTATATTTTTAAAAAGTATGAGTTGGCTTTTTGCTAACACACCCCTCAAAAATGCACATGATTGACTAGGAAATATCTTTTCACCACATTGGCATTCTTTACAGCTTATATGGCAAGGATGAAAATCAAATGCAGAAAACCTGATAGAAGAATACATGAAATGAGAATGTTGAGAATTTACCATGGTACAGATCCTTTCCCTCCCTCTCCCTTTTTCTCTCCCACACAAAGACATATTCAAACACTTCATATTATTTTTAGTTGCTAAATGTTGCCATTCTTCATGTACCTAGTCAATGCTAAAAATTCCATCATTACTTTTTTCTCCATTGAAATGTAAAAAGTCACTGAATGGTAAACCAAAATAATTAACAAAATAATATGTTGACAGTGAAGAGTGTATTCAATAGCAGATATTAACTGCTATTGATATGGACAGTTTGATATGGATAACATTAAAGAAATATGATCTTCTTAGAGTAAAAATAATATGCATCTTGTATCAGTTTAATACACATTTATAAAGTATCTTCTTGGGGAGAGAAAAGCAGATGCTGTGGCCTGGAGTTTTGCACCCCAGAGAAGCATGTTCTTAAAATTAATCTATTCCTATGTGTGTGAACCCATATAAATAGGACCTTTTGATGAGGTTACTTCACTTAAGATGTAGCCCAATTGAATCAGGATGTGTCTTAAACCTAATAGTGGAGTCATTATAGAGAAGACACGGAGAGAGAAGCTACAGGGAACAGCCAGGTGCTGGAAGTCAGTGGAAACCAGAAGAAAAAGATGTTGCCATGTACGTTGCCATATGTGCTGGTTTGAAACTGTTATTTACCCTAGAAAAGCCATGTCCTTTCAATCTAATCATGTGGGTCACTTGTGGGGGGGACCTGTTCTAGTTTACTAGCTGCTGGAATGCAATATACCAGAAACAGAATGGCTTTTAAAAAGGGGAGTTTAATGAGTTGCTAGTTTACAGTTCTAAGGCCAAGAAAATGTCCCAATTAAACAAGTCTATAGAAATGTCCAAATGTCCAAAAAGTAGCTGGCTCGTGGACTCTCTGCTTCGTGGTGCTGCAGCATTCTCTGCTCTCTCTGAATCTCCTTCCATTCTCCAAAATGTTTCCTCTTTTATAGGATGCCAGAAATATTTATTTATTTTATAGACAGGAGTAAGCCATTATTACTCTGACTGCAAGGTGATCACTGGTCAATGGTTAAAACTGGCATCAAAACACATATCTATAGAATGTCAATGTGTGGGTTTAGCTTTTTGTTTTGGCTGGCTGTACTTTATTGATTGTCGATGAAAAGGTAGAGCCCTCAGCCCCTTCTGTTCTTCAGGGACCCTGGGATGCAAGCTGTGGAGGATGGCTGTTCTCAATGTTGGGGGATCGAGTTGGGACCAGAACTCCCAGCAGCTGACAGCCTCTCTTCCTCTTATGCTGTCGCTGGAGCTGGTGGTCCAGGGGTTCTTGCTCCTTGGAGGTCATATAGGCCATAAGGTCCACCACCCTGTTGCTGTACCTAAATTCATTGTTATACTAGGAAATACACTTTATAAAGATGTCATCAAGGGCAATGCCAGCTCCAGCATTAAAAGTGGAAGAGTGGGTGTCCCTGTTAAAGTTGCAGGAAGACAATCTGGTCCTCAGTGTAGCCCAGGATGCCCTTTAGGGGGCTCTCTGACACCTGCTTCACCACCTTCTTGATGTTATCCTACTTGGCTGCTTTCTGCATTTGGCAGAGCAGATCCATGATGGTCACATTGGGGGTGGGAATGCTAGTGACCTTCCCATTCAGTTACAGGATGATCTTTCCCACTGAATTGGCAGCACTGGTAGATACAGAGATGATATTCTGGGTAGCCCCATGGCTGTCATGCCACATTTTCCTGGAGGGGCCATCTCCAGTCTTCTGGGTAGCAGTGATAGTATGGCTGGTGATTATGAGTCTCCATAATATCAAATTTATCACGGATGACCTTGGCCAAGGGGGCCAGGCAGTTGGTAGTACAGGAAGCATTCTTGATGATCTTGAGGGAATTGTCATACTTCTCATGGTTCATGCCCATCACAAACAGAGGGCAATACCAAAGAAGCAGAGATGATGAGTCTTTTGTAGCTACCCTTCAAGTGAGCCCTAGCCTTCTCCATGGTTTTGGGGACACCAGTGGACTCCACAGCATATCAGGACCAGATCAACCCAATTGATGTCGGTGGTCACTCACTTGTGGAAGATAGTAATGGGATTCCCATTGATGACAAAATTCCCCTTCCCAACCTTGACAGTGTCCTTGAACTTGCCATTGGTGGAATTATATTGGAACATGTAGACCATGTACTTGAGATCAATGAAGGGGGTCATTGATGGCAACAACCTTCACTGTAAACCAGAGTTTATAGTAGCGCTGGTGACCAGGCAACCAATATAACAAAGTCTGTTTATTCCAACCTTCACCATCATATCTCAGAGATGCAGCTGGCACTTCATGAAAAGATGTAGCTATCTGTCAGGCAGGGAGGAGCAGAGAGCTGTGGCTTTATCTTTTAAAGTGAGTAGAGGATACACTTGCAGGAGCAAATCTCTTGGGTGGTGAATGAGAGAATTTATTTGGAACTCTATAAAGGGAAAAGGATTAATTGGACCTGGATAGAAGATTGAGAATTGTGTCATGTGGGCAAGCATGAGGGAGTGCATTCTAGAAGGAAACATAGCACTAACAAAGGTGATAAATATGGTGGAGACAAAGTATTCCAATCCTTCTAGAACATAAGCTGAGAAGACCTGGATTTAAGAATGGCCATTATGTTAGTTTTTCAGGCAAAACAAAAGCATTTGCATATTTTCTAATAGCCAGTGGAGATTTACTCTTTTTTTTTCCAACCTGAGTCTGAACACGATCACAACTATTTTAAAAAACTGATGTGAGGGATAGTGAGGTACATGATTAAGAGATGAGTAAACTAGAGATAGGGAGGTCAGGAGATGATAAACCTTTGGGATTTTTAGAAAATGCATCCAACCTTCTGTATGTTCAGAATGACTGGAATACAGTCTCTGCCTTAACTTTATAAGTTCTTTGTGGACAGAGAATATGTCCATAGTTATGCACTTCTATGTCAACAATGAGTAATAAAATGTAAGACAAACAGTAAATTTTCAGGGAAAGATTTAGGGATATGAAAATCAATGAATGAATAAGCCACTAAATAAAAAACACCATGTTGATTAACACAGGTTGTCCCACATGAAGCTTTATTGAGTGCTAAGTGTTCCCAGTCTTCTAAAATGGCCACATAACCAGACACTACATTTAAATTTACTTTAAAGTATTCACTGTACAGATTAAGAATCTGGACATAATAATACTGCATGAGCCATTTGAAAATCATATATGATAATTGAAAAAGAGTCTGGGAGTTTTTATCAGGATATAAGGATTTCTAAAACATTTTGAAAATATCTTAAGGTAAGTTAAAAAAATTACAATGTTTCCTCCTACTAAGCTGCCAACATATGAAAATGAAATCCCTGAATAGCCAATGATTCTGAGATAAGGGATAGGGTGCAAGCTCATGACAACTCTCCTACTCACTTGGAGATTTCAAATGGAGAAGCGGAAAGTTAATGAGAGGAGCTTTCTGTGTTCCAAGCAATCCACTGGCTGTGGTCTCAGCACACAGAGCATTGTTAACAGACCCACTTGCAATTTCACCTTTCCTTTACAATGTAGGACAGCCACTTTGATATGTCTCTTGATGTGCTCCCTGATGCCTCCTCTTCAAAAGCTTGAGTATGACTGACTGAGTTTGTATCTCACAGCCATATGTGAACCTCAGTGCAGCAACACTTCAAATTTGCTACTCATCTTTGAAGTGTATAGGTTAGTACACATTAAAATTCTTGCTCCCAAAAGACTCCTTTTCTCACAATCTTTCATCCAAGAAAACATCTATCTCTCATACTGAGATGAATTTTGAGACCTCAGGCTGCATCAGTAGCCTTAATGAAGTGTCTTCTCCTTTTCCTTACAGTTAGAAGTACCCTTTATTTTTATTTCCCAGTCATCCAAATGTAAAACTAATTATTTTATTTATTCTCTTTTCATTTCTTATATCTAGTTAAGTTTTCCTTTGTCCATCCATCTACCCTTTCTATACTTAAAATAGTTGACCTGATTTACCTTGTCCTCAAAAGTGGAGTGATGAGATCAAGAAGTTGAGTACTAAGAATGATGCTGGCAAGCCCTTGATCTTGAGGCTTGCTCTTATGTAGCTTATTTCTACAGTGGAGAAGCTAAGCCTACCTATAATTATGTCCAAGACTTACTTCCAGAGAACATCTTCTGTTGCTCAGATATGGCTTCTCTTTCTCTAAGCCCAACTCTGAAAGTAAAATCATTACCCTCCCGCCACCAAGTGGGGAATTATGTCCAGGGGTGTGAGTTTCCCTGGCAATGTAGGACATGACTCCCAGGGATGAGCCTGGCCCTAGAACTGTGGTATCAACAATGCCATCCTGACCAAAAGGGGGAAAAGAAATATATTGAAATAAGGTAACAGTGGCTAACAGATTTCAAATAGAGTCAAGAGGCTATTCTGGAGGTTACTCTTCTGCGAGCTTCAACTAGATATTGTCATGGTATGCCAAGGCCCAACTGACAATATTCAAGTACTACTAAAGAATACCCAGGGCCCTAGATAAAACTCTGTAAATATTTCACTCACTAACCTTGTTTTTCAGAAACCTAAAACCTCTAGATGGTCCTAGGCCAGGAGAAACTGAGTTACCAGTCTCTCCAAGAACAACAACCAGCTGCATTGCTCTACCCCATAATGTCATTACCCATTTGCGACATGAAGAAGTTGGAATGGTCATTACTCAAATATCCCTAAAGATTTGGAGAAGGATCAAAAGAGGAGGAATTGTAACAGAAAAGGTGGGATTTAACAAATGAGTAGGACTACTGAATCATTACATTGATATTTCTTTTTAGTCTTCAGTAACTTAGAGCAGCTATAAGGAAATACCTGAAATTGTGGAACTATAACCCATACCATACTTTGAAATAAGTCTCCTTTACATTCCTGCTGTTCAGTAACCAGGGAGGCCTCCCAAGAGGCAGTCAATGTTGCCAGGTTCTTGTGAATCCTTACAAAGATATTCTAAGTATATTCATGTATATGTGAATGCAGTGTATTGATCCCTTACATAGTACATTACCATTTTGGAGAAAACAAGATTTCGTAAGTGTTAAATAGTGAGCGTCAAGGTTATGCAACAAGTCAGCAATGGAGCTGAGGATGAGCCCAGATCATCTGTGTTCTCTAGGCATTCTGCCATCCTGCAATTTTTTGACTTCTCTATGCAAATATTTGTTTTGTGTATGGATGGGCAAATTTCCAAGGGTTTTAAATTTGGTTCTGGTTCAAAAGTTCACCCTAAGAATATAAGAAGTATATGAATCTCCTTGTATGCAACATTTCAACCTAAACAAGTAGGGATCTACTAGTAGGGATCTAATAGGGATCTATTAGTTCAGGGCTCTGCATGTTTGAGTAAGGATAGTTTTGACATCATACTTAACTTGAGAGGCTTTACTTCTTTTAGGATCAAAGAATTCTACTTGAAAGTAAAAAACACAACAAAACAAAAAAACCTAGCACTAATAAATATTCAATAAGAAAAATTTATTCAAATAGTTCTAAATTTTAAAGGTTTTCCGTTAACATTTTTTCAGATCTACATTTCATTTGAATATATTTTTCCAGTTCCATGGGCCCTAGTGCTTATTGGGAACTTTGTCTTTGCTGGTATATTTGTATTCTCCAGGACTGCAGAGAATTATTGCCATAAAGAATGAATAGGAACTGGGACTATCCTAGCAGCCTTAACATTAACTTAAGGTCTTCAAAAATAAACATAATTTTAAAAGAAGCAATGTTAGGTTAGTAGATAAACATAAACATAGAAACTGAAAATATTTCATACAACCAATAGCAAATATTTAGAACACGCATCTCTAAAAAATGCCAGAATATATGTATTTTTCTGTTTTATCTTACCAACATACCTCTGTTGCAGACCCTTTGATACGATCTTCCAATTTCTTTGAACATTTCTGTCTGTGACTGATTTTGTTCTTTACTCCCTGTCCTTTTGGGACCACAGGTGACTCTAGTGTTTTGGGTTGTCTTCATCTGGGTACTTATATTTTCACTTCATCATAAAATAACAAAACAAAGGCTGAACATAAATACTTGCAAGAGCAAGATTATAAAGGGGAAATTTATGATTATTTTTTCTTAGTAGTCATCATTTTTCTTTTTACTCCTCATTGGATGAGATTAAGTCAGAGATGAAGATACCTGTTGCTAAAGGTCTCAACAATAATCCCCAAATCTGACTTTTACTCTCTTTAAAATGATTTACAGATTCATCACAATCCTATCAGAATCCCATCTAATTATTTTATAGAAATTGACAACCTGTTTGTAAAATTCACTTGGAATGACAAGGGATCCAGAATAGCATAATCTGCAAGCTCAGACCAAACTAGATAGCACATCACGCCAGGGTACAGTCAACTAACAGTTCCCATCTTGGGATTAAAAACATTTTAAAGTGGGAAGATATGGCAAACAACTGTCAAAGACAACACAATGTCATACAAGTCAAAGCACAAAACCACCACCAATTGGCAGTTCCATCCCTAGCAGCCTTCATGGTATCACAGGACCAGTTTATTAGCCAGGAGTAGTTACTTAAAGCTGACCAGGTGTCCTTGGTTGTGGTTGGGCCAGCCTGTATACAAAACCAGTTATTTTGATCACCTCATATTCACCGCATTGATGAGGGAGGGCTTCCCTTCTAGGGTTATGGGGAAGATTGAATATGTGACATCTGACACTAGACAGATGACATCAATGTCAGTTTATTAAACACATATACTTATAGTCTGGGGGAGGCAGCACATAATATGGAGTCTTAATTTCAGGTCTTACCCCACAAGGACAAGCAACAAAAGATACAAGAGATAAATTGGACTTCATGAAAATTTAAAACTTTCATGGTTCAAAGAACACAGGAAAGTAAGAAGACAAGCACAGAATAGGAGAAAATATTTGTAAATGATTTATCTGATAAGGACTTATATCTTGAATATATAAAATCTTTATAACTTAATAAGAAGACAACCCAATTAAGAAATTGACAAATGATCCTGAATAGGCATTTCTTCAAAGAAGATATACAAATCACAATGAGCATACTTTCTTTCAGCCTGAAGATCTTTGTTTAGAATTTCTTTTAAGGAGGGTCAGATAGCAATAAATTCTCTCACAGTTTCTGTTTATTTGGAAATGTCTTTATGCTGCCTTCAGTTTTGAAAGATAGCTTTGTTGGATATTGGATTTTGGATTGACAATTTTTTCTTTAAGCACTTTGAATATTTTATCAATTATAAAGTTGATAAAATTTTATCTGGCCTCCATTGTTTCAGATGAGAAGCCAGTCATTGATCTTATTTGTGTTCTCTTGTTAGTAACAAGTCAATTTCTCTTACAGCTTTCAAGATTTTCTCCTTGTCTTTGGTTTTCAGTGTTTTCACAATGATGTGTCTCTTTGTAAATCACATTGTATTTATATTCTACTTATAGATCATTGAGCATCACGGTGTGTAGATTACTGTTTTCAATAAATATGGAAAGTTTTCAGTTATTACTTTGAATAATTTCTAAGCTCCTTTTCCTTACTCCTCTTCTTTTAGTATTTCCATTACACATATGTTGGTGAACTTAATTAAGCATCACACATTTCTCTGTAGCTTTGTTCATTTCTCCTCATTCTTTTCCCCTAGTTCTTTGTGTTGTTTATATCTATCAATCTATAATCAAATTTGCTGATTTTTCTTCTGCCAGTTCATATCCACTGTTGAACCCCTCTATTAAACTTTTCAATTCAGTCATTGTACTTTTCAACACCAGAATTTCCATTTTGCTTTTTAAAAATTATATATATATTTAATTTTATATATGTCTTTCTATATAAAATATCTTTATTTATATTCTCTATTAGATGCAGCACTTTCATCTTACTTTACTTCTTTAATTATGGCTCCCTTTAATTCTTTGAATATGTGTATAATGGCTAATTTGAAATCTCAGTCCATTAAATCCAGCTGGTCACTCTTACAGTTTCTGCTGTCTGCTTTTTCTCTCATCTATAAATCAAACTTTCCAGTTTCTTTCCTTGCCTCATAACTTTCTTTTGGAAACTGAACATTTAGATTATATAGCAACTCTGGATGCTACCCCTCCCCTGGGGCTTATTTTTGGCATTTGCTTTTTTATTTGTTCAGTTATTGACCAGATTATTTTAGAGATGTCTATTTACCTCCTACAGTTGGAACTTGCTCAGAGGATGTAGCGTTAGTATACCCAGTCACCCTGGGCTACAATGGTTTTATAAGGCTCTTTGTGAATGTCTGACTTAATTGGCTGTTAAAATTTGCTATGTGTTGGCTGATTGCACTATTGATTTCAACAATGCCTCAGGACATAAACTGTTCCACTGACCGATCCAATCAGATTAGAGTGTCTTTGAAGTAATAATCCCTGAGGTCTGGGCTTTAGATTTGTTCTGACTTCAAGAGGGCTCTTATAGATGTCTCTTTTCTCAGTTTTCTCTAGCAAACTAGCCAGCCTACAGTTTAGCCTATATCTCCAATGAATGTACACTCTTTCCCCAAAGGCCTTTCAGCACAACCTCCACTGGTTTTGATAACACCATTTGTCTTGAACTTCTCCTCAATCTTTGCAAGTGAAGTTAGATTCTCTGGGAAGCTATTCAGACCTCTGTTTTATTACCTGCCTGACTCCCTCGCCCCTGCAAGCTAAATTTCTGAGCCACAGCTTTGGAGCTGGTTTTGGGGACTATGGCATACTTTTCTCTGAGTGGAACCTCCATTTTAGTAACTCAGCTCTCAATGGACTTGTTTTGCAGTACACTGAAATCTTCTCAGCTTATCTCTTCACAATTAAGTTCCCAGTATTCTAGTGCTATCACATCCGAAATAGTCCCTCCATCCCGCGACACACCTTAACTTTTATTGCCTGGAATTTAACTGTAGCGCAGGTCGTTAGGGGCAGGATGAAAATCCTGAGAACCAAGAGAGAGTGATTCCTTGGAAGCCAAAATAACATTTCAAGAAGAGGAAATGGTTAACTGTATTAAATACTGCTGATTGGTTGCGTACGATGAGGATTTAGAATTAATTTTTCCTGGAATATTAGGGTCCTTGGTGCCCTTACGATAGCAGCTTAGATGTAGGAGCAAGAAAAATCTGGTTTGAATAAGGTAAAAAAAAATATTTGAAGAAGGGAAGTTGGAAAGAGTTGTACAAGGAATTGGAAAAGGGAACAGAAAAATGGTACATTTGCTGAATACTGATGTAGAGTTTAGTGTACAAAACCTCTGAAGATTAAAGACAGTACTCTCCACTCAGGGATATAAAAATAGTTCAGTTGAATGGCAGTATAGACAGCATGGAAATAGGGAAAAATTAGGATTAAAAGGAATGAGCATTGACCAATTCTTCTATGCACTTCATAGACGTTATAGATTATTTATACTTTATTCTGAGGGCAATGAGGTAGAAGGTAGTAGTGATATAAACTGATTTGCATATGAGAATGATTACTTTAAACCTCATATAAACTTTTCTTATCTCAATAAACAACCCTAATAACTACCTGATCCATGAACTTTTTTGCATAGCCACTGTCCATACCACTATTTACCTGTTGTACAATTTCAAAAGTTCTCTTATTGACATTGGTCTTTCACTTATTCTATTCTCAAAGTATAAAACATCCTACTTTGTCATATCTCACCCCTTTGCCTGGTTATCTTTGAGATAGTTTGCATCCACTTACTTTATTTTAATTTCTGTTTCTATTGCCTCTCTTTTCACTAAAATATATATTTTTGCAGGCAAAGATTGTATCTGTTTTATTCACTGTTACCTCATCAAAACCTAGCACAGGAAAAACAAAACAAAACCCTAGCACAGAATCTGACACTTAAAAGTCAGTCAATTAATGTTTGGTTATGAGTTCATTTTTTGAATGTTCATTTTATGTGTCTATAAAATATCCATGAACAGATATTTAATAACAAGTGGGGTATATGGTTTTGGAATATATGAATGACTAGAGATAAAAATGATAAGTGACAGTGTTATTCAGATATTTTTAGATAATTGAGAGTTATCAAAGGTGTATGTGCAGAACAACACCAAATGAGGCACTAGGAATACTGTATCAGAATACTTTTTTGTCCCCACTGCACATGTGTTCAGTCCACCTTTTACTATAGCTATTGCTGCTGGTGCCAAAGCCAACTTCTGAAGGTATAAACTAATGGTACCTCAGCTCACCTGATGGCACTACCCATCTCTTGCTTTCTTCTGTGGCACTCCTCTGACTAATGAGAATAGGATGCCTGTGGGAATGCTCAGTACTCAGAGGTACACAATTGAAAGGTGATGGAGTTAAACCCCATGTGACAATCCTTGACCAATGCGAGCACTAATGGATAAATGGTCCCTTCTTCTCTCCCTTAGTATAACATTTTGGAATCTTCTTTTGCATGAACGACCCAAACACTTCCAGCCAGATTGCTCCCCATTTGCTCACGGTGTTGACCAGCTCAATAATCTACTTGATATTGGCTTTCCCTCCTTCACTGTTTAATTCTTCCCAGCCTCCTATTTCTGTTCCCTGAGATTTTACTTCCCAAATCAAACTACCTGCATGAAAGCCTGTGTCTCCCCAGTGTCTGCTTTCTGGGGATACCCAGGCTAATATAAAGACTGACAGTTAAGTTACAGATAAAAAAAGGAAAAAGCTAATGCAGACTCCTAAGGAGTACCTAGAGAGGATGTAAGAAAATTAGGAGTGTAGAGTCATAGGAATAAAAATAAATTAATTAATGAATAATAATAATAATAGCACTCAGGAAAGATCGAAATGTTAAAATTCAAATGATGCTGAGAGCTTAGAGGAACAGTATGTTAGGCAAAAATAGTTTCCATCAGATTTAGTGGCAAGGTACTCACTGGCAACCTTCAGGAGGACAATTTAGGAGGATGCAGCAGGTTGAAGGGAATTAATAATTAATGTAGAGAATTAATGAAAGAGGAGTAAATAAGTGGGATAACATAATTTTTGACAGTATTTTTAATTTTCAAATAATTCACTGGAAAAGAATAAGATAATCTATATATGAATTAAATTAAAACATAACTCAGAAGATAATAAATGTGGAGAAGAAACAATGAAGGCCAAGATGCAGATTTCTGTTTTTAACATATGTAAAAGGAATAACACTCCAAAATATAATTTAAAAATTAAACATAATATTTATATATAGAAAGTCATAGATTTTCATTATATATGCATTGTACAATATCCATCTAGTAATCTGGATTTGGGGGCTACTTCAACAATTATTTAGGTTTCTATGTGGTTTTCTCTATTTTCCTAATTTTTTTCACCGAGTATGTTACTTTCTATATATAATGCCATGTGTTATTATAGTTAAAAATAATCATTTAGGTGGATTCCAAAAACTAACTTTCCATCAACTATGGATAGAGAGATGGATTGGATAAATACCAAACATGAAACAGCAAGCCTTGCATTTATTTGCCTAATGTTACTATTTTAGGTTTATCTCCCGGCCACAATAGCCCAGGGTACAGTTTAGCTACAAGATAATAATAAACTCCTTACACTTGGGAATACCTAGGAAGCACAACTTTTCTTAAGCGCTCATACTCCTCTAGTTTCCAGTCATTTTTAGAGTGTTCTATCTGCACGTACATTATAAAGTTGAGTGACAGCAGCTGTTCAATAACGTGTGAACACCGTGATGGTCCATCCACTTTCATGTTAAAAAACTTCTGAGACATTAAGCCTGCAAGAGCAGAATTTTCAATTTTTAAAATCAAGACTTGTTCATGCATTTTGATAAGGACTTTAAAATATAATTTTATATATATATTCATTATAATTACATAATACATATATATTCATTCCTTACTCTCCAGTGTAAATTATATAGAAAACGTTGTATAGAAAAAACAGCATAGAACCCTAATATCTACATTTTAAACCAATGGTAAGAGAGAGAAACATATAGGATATATTATACTGCTTCTGTCTTGGAGACATATATTTTTATGGAGTTTTACAATTGTGCCCTGATCCCTCTGAAAAGGAAAAAATACTCCAATCTGGCATTGTTAATACTAATTTTTTTCTGTGTCTTTTAAAAATGTGCATACATCCCCATATAATTTACTTTAGGTTTGTCTGTTTTGACATTCATGAAAAAATAAAACTATTGGCATATATTGCTGTGATGGTTAGGTTCTGATGTCAACTTGGCCAAGTGATTATGCCCAGTTATCCGGGCAAGCACTGACCTGACTGTTGCTGCAAAAATATTTTAGGGCTGGTTGATAAAGTGAAGGCTGGTGTATTAAGTCATCAGTTGATTGAATCTGTGGTTGAATACATCTGCAATCAACTAAGGCGTGTCTCCCACAAGAAATAATCCAATTAGTTGAAGTCTTTTTAAAGAAGAAGAGAGGCTTTTTCACTGCTTCTTCAGCCACCAGGTTGCTCCTGTGAAGTTCGGCCAGACCCTTTATTGGAGCTGCCAGCTTCACAGCCTGCCCTACGGATTCTGGACTCTTCCATTCCCATGATTGCATGAGACACCTTTATAAATCTCATATTTACAGATCTCTTCTGTTGGTTCTGTTCCTCTAGAGATCCCTGAGTAACACAATTGCTTTCTGTGCTGGTTGTATCATATAACTTTACTTTAGTGAGTTTGGGGTGCAGTTCTGGTTTTTTCACTCATTGTTGCAAAGTACTTCATTATGACAGAATAAGGCTGTTTATATAGCTCTTTGAGCATTTTGATTGTTCCTGGTCTTAAGTTTTCACTACCAATGCTACTATGAGTATGGTGTACAAAGATCCTGGTGCACATGCAAATACCTGGAGTTATAACTATTGGGTCATATGGTATGCCCATCATATTTTTGGCCATAATCCCTATCATAATTTGGCCATAATTTATCATAATGGTAAATGTTTTAGAATTCACACCAGTTTAACGTCACACCATTAGGATGAGCCTCTTCTTTGCCATCACTCAATGTGAAACACTTGAACTATGCTAAACTTACGGGGGTGTAGTTAACAATATATTTGTAGTTTCAATTGTAATTTCCCCTATTATAAATATTGTTGAATACCTTTTCTTCTATTTATCATTTGTTTGGATTCCTCTTTTGAGAGGTGTCAGATTTCTGTTTCCTGTTTTTTTCCATTGGGTTTTGTCTGAAGTATCTTTCATGATGTCCTCTTTTTTATTCAAGTTCTTGGTTTCTTTGTGTGTTTGTGTTCTTTCTTTTATTCAGAAATATCAGTAGATTTTTCTCAATTGTCTTTTCAAATAGCCAACATTATTTTTAGTTTCTCTACTGTATATTCATTAGTTTTTAATGCATCTTTTCCATTTTTTATCCAAAATCTTTGGATCTTTTAAATTATTCTATATTTGCTTATTAATTTTCAGAATTTATGTTTTTAATAAAATGTGCAGTTAATAAAATTTTAATACACTTTCCTCTAAATGCTTTATCTTTATCCCATCAGCTTTAAAAAAATTATGATAGAGTTTATATAAAATGAAATTAACCATTTTTAAATGTACAAATCAGTGGCACTTTGTACATCCACAATGTTGTACACCATAACCTCAATCTACTTCTAAAATATTCATTTCACCCCAAAAGGAAAACCTGTACCCATTAAGCAGACATTCCCAGTTTCTCACTTCCCATTGCCCCAGCAACCACTAACCTTCTTTGGTCTCTATGGATTTTTGCTTATGGATATTTCATATAAATGGAACCATGCAGTACATGATTTTTGTATTTGGCTTCTTCACTTAATGTTTTCAAGGCAAATCTAAGTTGTGAAATGTATCACTATCTCATTACTTTTTATCCCTGAAAATATTCTATTGTATGCCCCATTTCTGTCTCTTCAGAACCATTTAGGGACTATAACAGGAATGTATAATATAGTACTGCTCTGAACAACCATCTACAAGTTTTTGTTTGAATAACTGCTTTCAAGTTTTTAGAGGATATACCTAGGAGTGGAATTGCCAGGTCATATGGTAGTTCTATTATTAATTGTTTGAGGAACCATGAAATTGTTCTCCACAGTGCCTTCAACATTTTGCATTTCTACAGTAATGTATGAGGATTCCAATTTCTCCACATCCTTGCCAATACTTATTATTTTCTGGTTTTTCTTTGTTTTGTTTGCCTTATTATCACCATGCTGGTGGGTATGAAGTCATATATCATGAAGTTAAGATTTATGATTTACAAACATAAATCCTAATGATGTGCAACTTTTGAGTTCCCTTATGGCCATAACTCCTATCATAATTTGACCTTTTTCCTATAACAAATTTTTTAAAGCTGGCGGGATGAAGATAAAGAATTTAGAGGAAAGAGTATTAAAATTTTATTAAGTGCACATTTTATTAAAAACATAAATCTTGATGACGTTAAGCATCTTTTCATTTCCTTTTTTGGCCAATTGAATAGCTTCCTTGGAGAACTGTCTATTCAAGTCTTTTGCACATTTTTTTAATTGGGTTGTTTGTATTTTATGGTCAAGTTTTAAGTGTTCTTTACATATTAGACCTTTATCAGACATGTGATTTTTCACTCATTTTTCCTATTCTCTGTGTTTTTTATCACTTTTTTGATGGCATTCTTTGAGACACAAAGTTTTTAATTTCTATGAAGTCCAGTATATCTCTTTTTTCTATTATTACTTGTGCTTTTGGTGTCAAATCTAATTACCCATTGCCAAATTCAGTAAAATAGAGAGTTCCTCCTATATTTTCTTCTGAATTTTGTAGTTTTAGCTCTTACATTTATCTCCTTGATTCATTTTGAGTTATTTCTATATGGTGTAAGGTCAGGATCTCTGCTGGTTTGAAACTGTATATACCCCAGAAAAGCCATGTTCTTTTATTCCTAATCCAATCTTATGGAGGCAGACCTATTGAAGGGTGAGTTCTTTTGATTATGTTGTTTCCACAGAGATGTGATCCACCCAACTGAGGGTGGGACCTTTTGATTAGGTGGTTTCCATGGATATATATCTCCACCTATTCAAGATGGATCTTATTCGACTTCTTGGAGTTCTTTAAGAGGGAACCATTTTGGAAAAAGCTAAGAGCTAACACCGGTAGACATTTGGAGATGCAGAAAGAAAATGGCCCCAGAGAAGATGTTTGAAACCAGAAGTGAAGCCAAAGGACCAGCAGATGTCCAGTTATGTGTTGTCCCAGTGACAGAGGTGTTCCAGACACCATCAACGTTTCTTGAGTCAAGGTATCTTTCTATGTGTGCATTAATTTGGACATTTTTATGGCCTTGAAACTATATACATGTAACTTAATAAATCCCCTTTATAAAAGTCAACCCATTTCTTGTATATTTCATTCTGGCAGCATTAGCAAAGTAAAACAGATTTTGGTACCAGAGAAGTGGAGTACTGCAGTTTGCAAATACCAAACATCTTGGAACAGCTTTTAAAGTGGATAAGGGGATGATTCTGGAAGAGTTTTTAGAAGTAAAGTGGATAAGGGGATGATTCTGGAAGAATAGTGAGAAGCATTAATGGAAAGGCCTAGAATTCTTTGAAGATACTGTTGGTAAAAATATGGACAATAAAGGTGCTTCCAGTAAGGCCTTAGACAGAAATGATGCATGTTTTATTACAAACTAAAAGAGGGCAATCCCTGTTTTAAAGTGGCAGAAAATTTGACCAAAGTGAGTTCTTGTATTAGATGGTAGTGAGAATGTAAAAGCCATGAGCTGGCATTCTTAGCTGAAGAGATTTCCAAATTAAATGTGGAAAGTGCAGCCTGGTATCTCCTTGCAGTTTATAGTGTGAAATGCCACAGGAAAGGGATAAACTGAGAACTGAACTCTTGGATACAATGAAACCAGGAATTGATAGTCTGGAAAATTTGGGGCTTCCAGAAAGGAAGACCCCAGAGAATAGTGCCCCACATGAGGGTTTAACCATGCATGGAACCAGTCAGCCATTTCAGAAAAAGTCAGAATTGGAAATGGAATTATCCATAAAGAACTTATGGAAGGTCTTATTATCTGATGGGCGTGATCTGTGTATACTGCATGGAAAACCAACAAGTTTCTTGCAAAACCTGTATAAACGGAACTACTGCCAGTCTGACTAAAGGTACAGAAAAGGGTCAAATTGAAGGAAAAATTTACTTCAAAGGCAGAATCATGGAAGTTGTGCCAGTTTGAAAGTATTATGTACCCAAGAAAAGCCATGTTTTAATCCTGATCTAGCTTTGTAGGGGAAGCCACTTCTTTTCATCCCAATTCAATATTGCAGGGCAGAAATTTTGATTAGATTATCTCCATGGAGCTGTGACATGCCCAATTGTGGATGTTAATTTTGTGTAGATCAAGATGTTACTCCATTCATTCCAGCTGGATCTTGATTAGTTTACTGGAAATATTTTGGAGAAAGTCAGAAATTACAGAGTTTATAGAAACTTCAGAGCAGAGCTGAAAGGCAGAGAACAGAGACAGGTGTTTAGAGATGCTTGGAGCCCAGCAGACATCACCATGGGATGTTAAGCAAGCTAGAACTTGGAGATAGCCAAGGGAAGCCAAGAGATAAAGCCATCCCTGGAGAAGCAAAGTGAGGAATCCCCAGAAGAACAAAGGCTGAACGCTCAGGAGCAAGGGAGCATCAGACACCAACCACATGACTACCCAGCTGACAGAGGTGTTTGTGACCCATCAGCTTTCCTTGAATTAATATATCTTTCCCTGGATGCTTTACATTCAACAATTTTTTAGTCTTAGAACTGTAAACTAGTAACTTATTAAATTCCCCAGTTCTGGTATATCACATTCCCAAACTTGCAAACTAACACAGAAGCTAAGGTCTAGAGCCAGGAAATCTTGGGCCAGGAGAACAAACCCATCCATCCATGTGGAAAGGGTGAGTTTGCCTTGGAGGCAGAAGGTGGGCAGAAGACTGTTGCCACCCCTGGGCCTCAGAGATAATGGGGCACATTCCCAGGGGATAGGGGGAAGCCTCACTGCCAACCCACTGTTCTGAGGGGGTTGAGCATGTGCTCTGGAGATGGCAGAGAGCCCTGGTGCTGCCTGGACTCTTGGAGATGGTGGAGTCAAGAGAAAGGCAGTCTTCCCAATGCCCCCCAATGTTGCAACCCTCATCCCATTGTTTGGAGGGAACTGGGCCACTGCAAAAGTCCTTAGAATGGGTGAAATTTATGCTTTTTCAAGCCCCAGGGATAAGTGACTCTCAGTCTTTGGAATCTAATGGAGTTTACCCTGCTAGTTTTAGGAACTTTTGGGATCCAGTGACCCCTATGTTCTGTCCAATTTCTCCCTATGGAAATAGGAACATTTACTCTCTGACTGTCCCTCCTTTATATATTGGCAGCAGATAACTTGTTCTGAGATTCACAGGTCCAGAGTCAGAGGAGAATTTTGCCTTAGGACTGACCATGCCTGTAACTGACTCTGATGAGATGTTGCACTGTTTCTGACTTTGTATTGAATTTGTACTGTTACTGAGATGGTTTAAAGCTTTTGTGGTATTGTGATGGAATAAATGCATTTGGAAAGAACATATCTTTTTGGTTCCAGAGGGTGGAATGTGCTTGTTTGAATCTGTTATATACCCCAGAAAAGCCATGTTCTTTTCCCTAATAGAATCTTGTGGAGGGCAGACCTATTGTTTAGGGTGGGACCTTCTGATTAAGTTGTTTCAATGGAGATGTGACCCACACAGTTGTGGGTGGGACCTTTTGATTAGGTGGTTCCCATGGAGATGTATCTCTACTCATTCTAGGTAGGTCTTAATCTACTTACTGGAGTCCTTTAAGTGGGTACCATTGTGGCATTTTGGAAAAAGCTCAGAGCCAACACAGACAGAGACATTTGGAGAGGCAGAAAGGAAATACCCCCAGGGAATGTGTTTGAAACCAGAAACCAAGTAACCAGCAGATACCAACAACATGCCTTCCCAACTGCCAAGTGTTCCAGATGCCATCAGACTTTCTTAAGTCAAGGTATCTTTCTCTGGATGCCTCAGTTTGGGCATTTTTATGGCCTTAGATCTGTAAACTTGTAACTTTATAAATTCCCTTTATAACAGTCAACCTATTTCTGTTTTGTTGCATTCTGGAAGCATTAGCAAACTAAGACATTGGGCTTCTTTGATTTGCATATTTATATCTTTTATAAGAGTTGAGAAGTTTTCCCCAATTATCTCCTCAAATAACCTTCCTATCCTTTTCTCTTCTCCTTCTGGGAAACCAGTGATTTATATATTTGCGTATTTTGGGTTGTTCATAATTTCACTGAGAGCCAATTCAAAACTTTCCATCTTTCTTGCCATTTGTTGTTTTGTACATTCACATTCAGTTGCTCTGTCCTCTAGTTCATGTATTCTTTCTTCTGTCTCTTCAAATCAACTGTTTGTTTCTCTAGTATATTTTTAGTTTGATCTACATTATCTTTCACTTCCATGGATATCTTTGATTAGTTGTTCCAAATACTGTGCCTCCTCTGGCTTTTTAATTTGATCATTTGTCCCAGCCACATATATACATATATGTTTTTTTTTTTTTTTTTTTTTTTTTTTTTTTTTTTTTTTTTTTTTTTTTTTTTTTTTTTTTTTTTTTTTTTTTTTTTTTTTTTTTTTTTTTTTTTTTTTTTTTTGCATGGGCAGGCACCGGGAAGCTCAGCCATATATTTTTGCTTCTTCACACGGCTTGTGACTTTTTCCTGTTTTCTTGGCATTTAATTATCTTGATAAGGTTATTTTGAAAGTTGGTTTCCCTCACTCACCTAATATTTTGTTTTTGCTGCAGTTTACATTGAAAATCTCCTTTGACACTTTGTCAGTCTTCCCTTGCCAAACCAAGGCAAGGGTCTGACTCATGGTGTGCAGCCCTTTTCAGAGCTCTGTAGGAGACTGGTCAGAGAAGCAGCTTGCCAGACTGTACTTTTCCATCTTTCCAGAAGATGACACTCTTGGATCACCTCTTCTCCACAACTCTACCTCTCTCTGACTGTAGCAGTACACTGGGCAGGGTCCAGAGCAGGTGAAAATCCAGTCAAGGCTGGAGGGCCCTGGGGGATGGGTGGAAGTCCCTGGTTCCAGGGTGGGGGATGGGCATTGTACACCATGATGAAGACCCTGGCTCCTAGGTGCAATGGGTCTGGTGATTTCTAGACTTCTGTGTGGAAAGACTTCAGGCTTCAGGACAATGAAGTTCAACTTCACCAGCCAGCAGCTGGCCTAGGAGTGCCTGGCTTTTCATTGGCCAGCAAGAACACTTCGGGTTGAGGTAAGGGTGCCTGGTTTTACAATGCAGCTCTCTCACACCCCTCTCTGCTCATGTATGCAGTGAGCACTTTGATCCCACGTGTAGATAAGATTGATTTAGTGGGACCTAGAGTGTCTCTCTCACTAGTCAATTGTCAAATTGGCTCTTCCCTGCATCCAGACTCCCCACATCCAGACGTCCATAGTGGCCTGCCTCAGGGATGGGGGTAGGCATTGGGCAATGCTGTAGGGTCTCTGTATAAATGAGTCTAGTGGCTCCTGGATTCCTGCACCAGAACGCTAAGGTACAGAACTGAGAGGATTGCCTCCTTGACTTCTCTGGAGCTGGGGTGTGCCACTTTCTGGTTGCCTGATCTGGCCATTGTGCAGTGGCGGATCTTTAGGGTATCACAGTTGTGTACACTCACCCCCATTTCTCATTCATAATTTCTCCACTTTTCCATCCTGGTCTTCTTATATAATGCAGAGGGCCATCTCTGGTCATCCAAACTCTGGAACTGATGCTTTAGTCTTTTTCTGCCTGTACTCTAGTTGTTTATGGTGGAGGATTGAGATCTGCTTATCCCATTCTACTATCATCCTGGAAGTCCTCTGGACTTGATTTTTATTTTGCTTTAAATAGTCCTTAGCATGGAATAGCCAACAGTCTCCATAGAAATTCATAAAAGGAAACACAGTATCTAGGATGAACATTGGCTTATGTAATGGAGTAAAGCATAATGGATAACTGGAGATAGGAACTGACTTGATCATTGAGTAGGACTAGAGAGTTAGGAAATCAGACAGCAGGGTGCACTACCCCAAGCCAGATTCACTGAGGCTGTAGGAGACACCAAAAGGGCTGTGCTGGCCTCTGGCTTGGGGATGGGTGGACCAAAGACGCCTCAGGGAGTAAACAGACAGAGCCAGCCTCTGACTCTCATTCTGCCTGTCTTCACCTCTGAAGCTCTTGCCTGGGTTCTAGAGGTACGTGAATCCAAATGAGCACACCCCCCTCTCTTAGCAGAAAACTGGAGTTTCTAAAGAGCAAACCAGGAGAGCAGTCAGCAAGCTCTAGCAGCACATGAGTTCTAGAAGACACTGATGGAGGGTCTCTGGGGCCATGGCCTCACACTCAGGTAGTGCACTCCATTTACATGGCCCAGGTCCCTAGCACAGTCACTGGGCTCTGTTTCCTATATTTTTGATGTCTTTTTTATTCCTCAATTCCTCCATTACTGCCTTATTTTATAATTTATTATTTTGTCTGCTGCACCATTTTGATTCTGTTTTCATTTATTTTATTTATTTCATTTTATATAAACAGTAATTATTGTTTATATTTTCTAGTGGTCACCCTGGAGATTACAATTAACATCTTAACTTTATAATAATCAAACTTGAATGAATAATACCTTATTTTCAATAGCAAACAAAAATACTACTTTTTGCAGCTTTGCGCCCTTTATTTTAGCATCTTTTCTAAACTATTTTTTGTAATGTCTGTATTTTTTTATTGTATGTGGCCACTGAAGTCTTGTTCTGTTAGCTTAGTGGTCAGACAATGTTTTGACAGATTTCTTAGATGCTTAGAGCAAAGAAAAAGGAAAAAAAAAAGAAGCTAAGAGAACAGAAAATACTCTCCCAATCTCTGCAGTTTGGCTCTGTGCTGGAGCTCTCTTTCAGTGTTTACCTAGGCCATTTACAATTCTGCCTTTACCTTCATTTCTTGCTTACATGGACCAGAAGGTGAGCCAAAAATGAAAACTTAGGGTCTTCTCAGGCTTTTTCTGAACATGAGCCAGCCCTGATGCTGAGCATGGCCTTCTTGTATACTCAGTTTACATGGAAGCTTTTTAAAGTCCTTATTCCCCTACATATCTCCTTTTTCACCTTCTTTTCCAGGATTTTCAGTCTGTCTATTCCTTGTTCTGGCTATTCTATCTTTGTCAAAGTCTGCTGTGTTCAGTACTTTTTCCTTTAAATGTTTTTGACGGAAGCTGCCTAGGAAGTTGCATGGGCTCTCAGAATGCTCCAAGTCAGGCAGGCCCCTGCCTGACTTTAATGGAGCTGCCAGACAGGTTGTAACACACAGCCACATTTAAAAAAAATAGGTCCATAATGTTCCCTCTTGTACCAGCAACCTACACCAGGTGTGTGGGCTGCCATCTTCATGGCTGCTGCCAGGCTGGTAGGTGGAGGATTTGGGGAAAGCAATTTAAAATGCCACAGTTCTCTTACCATATGCAGCAGCTTCTTTCTTCCTTTAGCTCTCCCCTGGCAGTTGTAAGTTTTTGACTAGATTCCAGTTCTATAAAACTTGATTCTGGACATTCTCACCAGCTTATCATTTTTGAAGAGGAACAGAGCTATGGAGTTCTACACTCCACCATTTTCCATGATATTGCTCTCCACTAATTTTTATATGTAATATTTTGATTATAATTCAATTCAAAATATTTCCAATAGCCATTATTGTTTCTTCTTTGACCTATAATATTTTTGGACATGTGTTTTTAAATTTTAAAACATGTGTTTTCTTTTCTAGGCATCATTCTGAAAACTAAATATTGCATAATTTCCAGAACAATGAACATTTAAATTCAATTATTTGATTTTTTAAATATTTGCTCTATGACCTACAATATGGTCAAAATCTATAAATGTTTCTTATATACTTGACAGGAAAAGTGTATTTTTCAATTCTTGGGTGCAGTGTTCTATATATGTTCATTTGGTTAATTTTTTAATTTTGTTATTGGTACTTAAAGCCTTATTAAATTTTTGTCTGTTTAATTAATTACAGAGAAACCTGCTATTTATTCTACTTAGGCTAAGTTATGCTTCAGGTTCAAGATAACTGTAAAATATCAATGATATAAGTGAAGCTAGGCTGAATGTCTGAATGAATTTAGGTCCACTTTCACCTGAGAATATATGTCTTCTGGGTCGCAACTTAAATTAGGATTTGTGTTATCAGAGTCCCTAAATCTAGAGAGCCCTGAGCTTTTGGCTTTCTGCTTCTCAGAGCCCTCCTTCTCCAATATCTTCCACAGGTATTCCTTGCTATTTGTTACATCTTTGATACATGGGTTTCATTCCGGATGAAATAAATATAAATTCAAAGGATGTAGGAAAACATAATTTGAAGTATGTTTTAAAAAGATCATTCTATCTACGTTGTGAATAAGGATATAAGACCCAAAGAAGGAAGCAGGTAGAACATAGTCCAAATAGATTTTTGTGGGCCTGAAAGAAGGCTTTAGAAAAGAGTTGGATGTGGTAACTACTGGTTGGATTCTAGATATATGTTGAATGTGGTAATTATAGAAATTTGCTTAAGATTGGATGTGAGGTATAAGAGAAAGAAAGGAACAAAGATGACTCCAAATTTTTTATCTAAACAATTGGATTGAATAAAGCACCCATATACTGAGAAGGGAAAGACTGTAAAGAAATGAGACTTCTGGAGTACATCAAGAATTACTTGTGGACATGTAATTTTAAGATATTAACATGTGGCCATGTTAAGTTTAAGACATTTAATGAGCATTCATATAAAGATGTGTCGGGGAATTGTGTTTATAAAACTGAAATTCGAGGATCAGGACTAGAGATATAAATTGGCATTCATATACATGGTATTTGAAATCCCTTAGAGGACACCAATTGGTCATTCTGAAGTGAATGTAGATAAAGCAAAGAAGTCAAAGGACTGAGTCTTATGTACTCAAACAGTTAGTGATAGGGATGAGGAAGAAGAAACTGCAGAGGATGCTAAGAAAAAGTGATTATAATAAACTGAGGAAACCAGTAGAGAGCACTGTCTATGATACCAAGATATGAAAGTACATAGAGAGAAATTGGAATGAAACAAGCAAAACAAAGGGGGCATATGCAAGATTCTGTATGGTTTTCCCATGTTACTTATTTTTATTAGCTCCAACTATTTTCCACTGATAGTAAGCGATATATTTTCAATAGCTGCAAGAAAAGAGGAAGCTTGTTCCATAAACATAGAAATACATAAATAAACATCTATAACATGAAATAATAAAATAAGGTATGAATGAAAAGCTAGTCAGGGATTTAGAGTATAACCTGGGAGATTATCAAAATCATAAGAGGTCCTTGGAGGGTCTGTAACATTGATGATTTACTAATACAGATTTCTTTTTTGCTTTATATAATAGCATCATTGCACATGTATCATTGAGATTGTAAATGTTAAAGATTATTTTAAGAATTGCCAATTTTTGTTGCAATGTACTATAAGTAGAACAACAGCTAGTGAAAAAACAATTATATAACAGATGTATATTTCTTCAATCTTACAGGAAGAAAAATATCACAGTAACAGTTCATTAAAAGGATCAGGAAAACTTCAAAACATTCATTTGGTGTAAATGTAAAGTTTAAAATGGGTAAATGAATTTACATATTTAAAAACTAGGGAAAATCTTATCTAAGACTTCCATTTGAATGCATGAGGTTGTTTCCAAAAGCATTTCAAGATAAAAGGAACAGGGAATATTTTAAAATATCAAAATATATATTTGGATGAAATTAATGAGTTTAAGTTATGCAATTTTATCTTAGGTTGTGAAATATTCAGCTAATTTAAGTTAAATACTGCCTGAGACTTATGCATGTACCAGGGAAATTGTGTCTTTATAATGAAATCACATGTGCAATAAACGCTTTCATGTACTCAATACTTTGAGTCTTGCAATAAGATGTAAAACTTATCATGTTACATATCTTCAAGATAGAGACAATCATCAGAATTATTAAGTTTTTCTTGCTAATTTCTGCACAAAAACTAATAGTGAAGGGAACCTCCTATTGGTGCCTTAGTTTGGACATTTTCTCAGCACCAGAACTGTAAACTTGTAACTTATTAAATTTCTTTTGAAAAGCCATTCCAAAAAATAAAAAAGAAACATTCCATTTCTGGTATATTGCTTTCCCAGCAGCATTAGCTAAAAATTAATACAAGTGACCTAACAGAACTGGAAACGTTTGGATAATACTTGTCCTACTCTATTCAACGCAGATGGAAAACTGCCCCACTCAGAGTTTCAGAAGGACAGAATGGATAGCAGATCTGCCACCCCAGCTCTCTCTCACCCTTGCTACATGAAAGAACATAGAGGTACTCTGATTTACCTTGTACTGTGATGCTGGCAAAGCGTGCAGACAGCTGATTTTCTATCCTCTGCTCAGTTCAGTGAAGCTAGTAGTACTCTCTTCCACCAGCACAGTGGGTTCCTTGGGGCACAAGATGAGCTGAGTCCCCATCCCCACATGGAGATAGAAAATATCTTTGGGACAAGCTATAGGCAGTGTGAAATGAGGCTAATCACCAATCTACTTCAATTCCTTCCCTACTGAGAATTGAGCTTCCACTTACATCTGGTATTCTAGCTTGCTAGCTACCAGAATGTGATATACCAGAAATGGGATGGCTTTTAAAAATGGGGAATTTATTAAGTTGCAAGTTTACATTTCTAAGACCATGAAAATGTCCCAATTAAAGCAAGTCTATAAAAATGTCCAAATTAACCAACAAGAGGTTACCTTCACTTAGAAAGCCAACGAAGTTCAGGGTTTCTCTCTCGACTGGAAAGGCACCTGGCGAACATGGTAACATCTGCTAGCTTTCTCTCCAGGATTCTTGTTTCATGGAGTTTCCCTGGCAGCATTTTCCTTCTCCATCTCCAAAGGTCTCTGGCTGTATGGGCTCCCATGGTTCTTATCACTTTCTGCTCCTGGTAGTTCTTTCCAAAATGTTTCCTTTTTGAAAGGATTTCAGTTAACTAATCAAGACCCACCTAGAATGAGTGGAGTCACATCTCCCTCTAATCAATATTAATACCCACAATTGGGTGTGTCACATCTCTTTGGAGATAATTTAGTCAAGTTTCCAACCTGTAGTACCAAATAGGGGTTAGAATAAATGGCTGCATCCACGAGATGGATTAGAATAAAAACATGGCTTTTCTAGGGTACATAATCCTTTCAGACTGGCACACCTGGCATCCACAATACTGAACAAAATATGTGAGTCAGGACTACTCACTATTCTGATTTCTCCCTAACTCTAGTATCAGCAGGGCTCAGTTGGACTGAATAACCACAAACATCTGGATTTGAGATTGAGTAAAATGGAGTGAATCAAGCCCAGAGGGAAGCTGAGACTCAATACCATTTTGCGTCAAAGAGGCAAGACACGGTAGTGGAAGGTGGGACTTATTGGCACTTTGCTTCCGACCCCCATTTACCTTCCCTGATGTCACCAAAGTCCAATAAACAAGACTTAAGGCCTTATAGACTTGACACTAAAAGCAAAGTATATAAATTTGATTTTATCAAAATTAAAAACTCTTGCTGTGTCAAAGACCCTATAAAACAGATGAAAATACAATCTGCAGACTGGAGACAATAGTTACATATCTGAGAAAGGGCCAGTATAAAGAATATATAAAGAACTTTCTAAACTCAATGGTAAAAGAACGTATCAAAAGTTAAAAAAAAAAAAGTTAGAAAATGGGCAAAAGACATACAAAAAAATTTCACTGTAAAGAATATCTAGATGGCAAATGTGCAATATTAAAAGCTGCTCATCATTAGCCATTAGGTAAATGCAAGTTAAAACCTCAAAGAGATATCAGGGACAAAGGTTTAGGTTGTTTCCATGGAGATGTGACACACTCATTTTGGGGTGGGGCCTTCTGATTAGTTTATCTCCCTGGAGGTGTGGTCCTGCACATTTAAGGTATGTCTTAATTAGTTTGCTGGAGTTCTTAAAAAAGTGAACATAGGAGATCATTTTGAAGAAAGCTCAGACTCAGAAATGTGCAGGTACTTGGAGAGCCAACATAGAAAGCACTGGAATCAGAAGCTGGAAGCATTGCAAGTCAGGAGCACAGAAACAGATGTCAGCCATGTACCTTCCCATGTGACAGACACAGGCCTTTCTTCAGAGTCTCTAGATGCCTTAGTTTGATATTTTTGTGGCCTTAGAACTGTAAACTTGTAATATAATAAATCCCCTTTGTAAAAGCCAATTCATTCTGGTATATTGCATTTTGGTAGCATTAGCAAACTGAAACGTCTTGCTACATGTCTCCTGTAGTTGTCAGCATTGTATTGGCTAATAGATAAAGAAATCAATAAGACAGAATAGGGAGTCCAGAAATGACCCCCACAGATACAGACAAATGATTTCATCAAATACCCTGAGATATTCCAATGGAGAATAGGAATCTTTTTTCAACAACTTCTACTAGAACCACTGTATATCCCTATGGGAAAACAACTTTACCTCAAAATTGAATTCACACTATATGCAAATATTAATCTGAAATGGATCATAGACATAGACATAAAATCTAAACATGTCTGGCTTTTAAAAACCAGAAAAATAGCTATATTTTTCTAATGATGATAGTATTTAATCTTGGTGAAGAGAAAGATTTATTTACAGGACAAAAGTCACCAAAAATGAAAAGAAAAATAGCTGAATTTATCTTCCCACAAATTAAAATGTCTAAATCATCATAATGTGAAATATATATAAACAATGCAGTCACATAAGAGACATAAGCAGATAATTTCACAAAAGAAGGAGTCAATAAAGTCTAGTTTCCTTCCTAGGAATTGGAGGAGGTAGGATCAAAGGGATCTAAGCATTGCTGAGTGAGCAAAGTTTGGGAGGCAGCAAGCATAACTAATAGATATTTATGTTGAGCAATTAGGTAGATAGGGCATAGCAGAGTTGCAGAAGACAGAGGGTTAATCCTTTTGAGAGACCTTGAAGTTTCCAGGGAAAATTTGCACAAGCAGTTGTATGTAAATTCACCAAAGATTGTCTGAAGGCAGAAATAGCTTAGGGACTGTAATGGTGATTCATACCCTAGAAGGGGATGAGCTGCCCTAGAAAGACAGAGAGAATTATAAAAGGAAAGGACTAAAGGCTGAGCTCACAGTGCTCCCATAGAATGATCAGAGCCTTAGAAGCATTTTTGTGAAAAGTAGAAGATTTAGGGTTGTCATAAATGTCATGGGAATAAAATATTTCTAGAAGGAGAATGTGGTCAAATATCTTTAAATATAAAAGTGATAATCCTTACTCTAGATAGGGGATTTCTATCAGGGGGCTGATTGTATAAATCAAATCTCTAGAAGAAACCCGGGGCTCATATGTTACCTTGTATAATAGCCAGGAACTTTTGGTATTCCTGGACTTGGGAAACAAACAAACAAACAAAAAGCCATTGGCCAAAATTGTTTCAACCACTTTCTAAATAGACTCTCATATTTGGGCAGTATTGAAGTAGTCTATAAGTGCTAAATTGGATCTTTTATCTTGCCTTATTGTTGAAAAGCATTATTAATATCTTGATATATATTCATTATACACCTAGGCAATTGATCTAGTAACCTGTTACAATCACACACATGCAATAAATATCATAATGTAGCATCCACTTTTATAGCCTGTATTTTATAGCCCAAATATCTGGATTTATTTATAAATAATGAAACTGAATTTTTAACATTCTCAACATGAAGATAGGAATCATCCCTGAATAAACCATATAGCAATGAACAATGCATTCTCAGTAAGTGTTATCACCTAGTTGACTGCCATGGAAGAAAAAGTAATAGCAAATTATTTTTCACTGATAAAATAAGCCTCAACAACAATCTAGAGTGAGTGTTTCTCAGATCTTTTTTGGTTCCCAACAAGCAGTTTGCTGATTCTTTGTACAAGTTGATTTGTCTGCAGATAACTTTTTATGTTTTTAGTGCATTGATTTTTATTTTATGTAATGTTTCTTTTCTATACTATTCACTATTTTAATTGGGAGTTTCTGAGTGACTTTCCTCAGGAATTAATTTACTAGGAACTTTAAGGACTGTCTACAAATAAATTAACTTTTAATTGAAAACTAAAGAGCAATACAGAAAATATAGTTGTTCAAGAAAGAAAATAATGGATCCTTCTATTTTTACTATATGTGTGTTCTGGAGCAAAACAATTAACTTTTAATACATAGCAGACCTGTAATTAAATTAATAATTAAATTACAAATAGTACCCAGGCGGAGCATTTATTAGATGGAAATTGTATCTCAGCACAAAGTTTCATTAATGTTAATATGTTATTTCATTCTAGTAGGTGAGTATGGAGCTTTTTTTGCCATTTCAAAATGTTGAGACAACATATTCTTGCCCTTGTAAAAATAGGTCATGCTTCAAGAGAGACATTTTTATGCTTAAAATTACACTTCAGGCTATTCTCATGGGCAGAGTTTTGTTTACTTGGTTTTATTTATTTATGTATTTATTGGCTTTTAAAAAGGGGAATTTAATAAGTTTCTAGTTTACAGTTCTAAGGCTGAGAAAATGTCCCAATTAAAACAAGTCTATAGAAAAGTCCAATCTAAGGCATCCAGGGAAAGATACCTTGGTTGAAGAAGGTCGATGATATACAGCAGTTTTCTCTCTCAGCTGGAAGAGTACATGGCAAACATGGCAGTGTCTACTGGCTTTCTCTCCAGGCTTCTTGCTTTATGAGGCTCCCTGGGAGGCATTCATTTCCAAAAGTTTCTTGCTGGTGGACTCTCTGCTTCGTGGTTCTGCAGCATTCTGCTGTAGCTTTCTCATGGCTCTAAAAAAAGGACTCTCTCCATAATGCTTCTTTTAAAGGATTAATGGTTGGAGTCACAACTCTATAGTTCCACCTTCTGCTATGAGGAGAAACCAGGCTACACATGTAATTTGAAAGATTTATGGCACTAGTTAAAGGCAGAAGTCAAAATGGCTAATGCAACTGCATCCTACCAAAAGCTATTTCTCAATTGGGCATAAAGTTAAGGTAAAACAAACAAACAAAAATGAGGTAGAAAAGATATGAGTGTTGTGGGACTTTATCCAATGTTCTTTTATACTATATGGTGCCATTTCAGTTCCCTGTCCTCTAAGCATGACTGTCAAAGTCAAGCCTGCATCAGTTCATTTATTGACTCTTCAAATGATGACAGTTGTCTTGACTCTTGGTTTTTGACTCATCAATGGGTGAAATTAATAGACAATGTTGATTTACTACTGACTGCTAGTTTGAGCAATGAAATGCACTCTGCCCAGCATTTGAAAGAGTGCTTGGAAAATAATAAGCACTCTATATGTATTTGTTGTATAAAATATTGAATAACTTCTTAAGAAGATTTTCTTTTCTCATAATATCTTGTCTATGCAGTTAACACATACAACCATATGCCCCAAATCAGTTTGTGAACCATTAAGCCAGTGTACTTGGGTGTGATAGAAAACAACTCCATGTGTAAAATATAAAGGAAGGTGTTTGCATTTTCATAAAGCTCTTCCGAGGTTCTTTCTCTGTATGCCAGTCCATTTGCTCTGTGTCCTGATGTGACCATAGTCCCTATATTTTTAAATTTCCCCACTAGGGAAAATCTCCTCATAATCAGTGCAAGTGCATAATCATCTGCTTGTCCCCTTTTTACAATTAGAACTCCTAATAGATTTTTATAAGACTTTGGTTAAAAAAAGAAAATATTCCAAAAGGCTGTTATAAGATAGATTTCAATGTCAGATTTCCCATTTGAACCCATGGTGTGTGGCTCTTCCACTCTCCGCTATCAACTGTATGTCCACAGGTTCAATTTTCTCATCTATAAATGTGAGATTATTCCAAATTATAATTTGTTGGCTCTCTTCTCAGTTACAGAATATTTTGGAATTATTTACATACATATAATTCTATAAAGACCTTTTTTGTAGGCTTTTGAAATTAACATGGGATAAGTGTAAGTCTTTTTGTCAAAAGAGGAGAGCTAGAAATATCTGACTCTCAGGGTTCCTTTAGGCCAAAGTTCTTGTTATGATTTCCTGAGATTGACACTGAAGTTTTCTTCAAGTTCTATGAACTAACATTGATATATAAAAACAATTGAATTCTATTGAGGATTAGGGCAGGGCAAAATGGTGGGATAGGAAGGTGTGTGATTAATTTATTTTCTAGGGCAGCTAGTAAATAGCCAGGAACTGTCTGAAGCAATTGTTTGGGGGACTTCCAGACACACATCATACACCAGCCTGGAATGGGTAGAAGGACCAAGATCACAGCACAGAACTGTAAGTAAATTCTTCCGTGCTGTGGAGGCTGGTACAGCAGAATCTCTCTCCAGTGAGAAACAGAAGCCCTCTCTACTAGGAGCAAGGGAAGGAGAACTCAATCAAGTTCCAATTGTGCATTTTGAACTGTTGAATACAAGCTCTGAGCACAGATAAACCTCAAGGCAAACAGCAAAGATACCTGAAGGTCTCTCCCTAGTAGCAAGGAGGCAGCACTTATGGAAAAAACAAAAAACAAAAAACACAGAGGCTTTTGGAGTTTGCTGAGGTCACAACACATGAAAAGGGCTGTGCTTCAAGAAAAGGGACACATAGAGTCGAGTACCAATCTGGCTTTGCATTTGTGAACCTGGGGGCTGAGAATAGGCTTTGAAAAGGATTTCTTTTTCTTTTTTTATGTTTTAGCATCCCATTAAAGAAATCAGCCAGCATTCTCAGTTTTCAGCATTGCTCCAGGCAAGTGTGAAATAAAGGAATGCCACAGACACAAAGTAACTAATCAGATGAAGGACATAATTCCCTAAAGTGTCTATCTTCCACAAGAAAATTGTGAAAGTAGGATTCAGTGCAAGCAGTTGCTATCATTCAGCAAATTTAGACCCTAGGGCCTGTGATATCAGTAGTAGCTTCAACCTACAGAAAGTGGAGACCAGCCTGTCTCTAAAACATTCCTGGCAGAGGGGATGGGAGCTGCTGGAGATACCTGTACATTTTCCAGCATGCAGGGAACAAGTAGCTAAAGAGCACCCCACCACCAGCACCACCACCAGATAAAGAGAGGGGCAAGGCCCAGTACAGGTAGTAACTGTTATTTAGAGAATTCAGACCCCAGAAGCCAGAAAAGTGAAACAGTTTAAGCTTACATTCAGCCTCAGTCTCTCTCTCAGTCATGCCCTGAGCAGAGGCAGGGTCTGCTGAGAATTAAAGGCACAGTACCACTTTATGCCAGGGAAGCAGTAGGGTGACAGGCACCATCTGATGGGTAGGACAAGAAAAGGACAGAATTAAGAGGGAAGACTGGCACCCTACTGGGTCTCATCCCCAGAGAACCTTGATGCTGATTCCTGGGTCTATCATATCTGGGAAAATCTGATTGTGGTTGATCCTATCTGGGCAGACCTCCTACCAGAGCCAGACCTGCAGGTAACACTTGCTAGAGTTAATGAAACTAGTGTTAAAAATATATAGAGTCAAACAAAACAAGACAAAGCATCAGATCAACAGTCCTTGGGGAGGAAGAGGAAAGAGAGCTTTTTTTCTGAAGCTGAAACAACTGCACACCCACAAAAGATGCAATCTCCAAACACTTCCATATAGGCAAGTCAGGAACAAAGAAAAGAAAGGCTGAAAAATTCTGATCAGTTAAACAGAAGCTATACTAGAGGTATGGAATAAGTTGAATTGAATGTCAAAAAACAGACAGAGAACAAAGCCAACCAACAAGCAAATCCTAGGGAAAATAGAGAAAATGACCTCTAGAATAAACTAATAAGAAAATCAGATGCCTAGACACCCACAAAAAAATCATATATCATATTAAGAAAAGTGAAAATGCAGCCTATACAAAGAAACAAACTAACACTTCAAATGAGATGGAGGAGTTGAAACAACTAATTAAAGATGTTCAAACAAATATACTAAATCAACTCAATGAATTGGAGGAAAATGTGTCAAAAGAGATGAAGGTATAAAGAAAACACTGGGTGATCATACAGAAGAACTTGAAAGCTTGCAAAAAAATGGCAGAAGTTATGGGAATGGATGGCACAAAAGAAGAGATAAAAATGCAATGGAGAGTCACAACAGTGGATTTGAAGAGGCAGAAGATAAAATTAGTGAAGTAGAGGAGAGAGCATCTGAAATTTGACACACAAAAGAAGAGATAGGAAAAGAACAGAACAAATGATCAGGGTCTCAGGGAATGAAATAACAACATGAAGTGCACAATTACATGTGTTATGGGTGTCCAAGAAACAGAAGAGAAGGGAATAGGGGCAGAAGGAATAATAGAGGAAATGATTACTGAAAATTTCCCAATACTTATGAAGGACATAAAATTACAGGTCCAAGAAGCACAGCATACCTCAGCAGAATAGATCTAAATAGTCCAACTCTAAGACACTTACTAATCAGACTGCCATATGTCAAAGACAAAGAATGAATTCTGAAAGCAGCCAAAGGAAAGCTATCCACAACATGTAAAGGAAGCTCAATCAGACTAAGTTTGAACTTCTCAGCAGAAACCGTGGAGGCAAGAAGGCAGTAGTCTAATATATTTAAGATACTGAAAGAGAAAAACTGTCAACCAAGAATTATACACCTTGCAAAACTGTCCTTCAAAAATGAGGGAGAGGGCGGTGCAATGGTGGCTCAGTGGCAGAGTTCTCGCCTGCCATGCTGGAGACTTGGGTTCATTTCCCGGTGCCTGCCCATGCAAACAAAAAAAAAAAAAAAGAGGGAAAGTTTAAAATATTTATAGATGAATAGACACTGAGTCAGTTCGTGACAAGACCTGCTCTACAAGAAATATTAAAAGGGAGCAATGTAGGCATATAGGAAAAGGCAGGAGAGAGATTGGGAAAAAAGTATAGAAATGAAGATTATCAGAAAGGGTAACTAAAAGGGTAAAAAGAGAGAAGAAGTAAGATATGATATATGAAGGATGAAAGACAAAAGGATTGAAGAAATTACTGCCTTTACAGTAATAACATTAAATGTTAATGGATGGAGTAGCAATGAGGTGGCATTAAATAGCCTGAGATCTTGCAGTCAGACAGTTATTTTCCTTGCAATTCTTGTTCCATCTTTCTAATTTTAGTAAGGAGAGAAATCTTCATTGAGTGCTGATATATCTTTAGCTCTTCTCTACCACAGTTAACCTCCTATTTAATTAAAGCAGCAATTCTTACGTTGTGTATCTGTTAGTAGAAGAAAAAAATTAAAAAACAAACATAGGGCAGTACAACCAAAAAAGTAAACTCCAATGTAAACCATGGGCCATAGTTAATAATATAATTATAAAATTATTTTCATCAATCGCAATAAATGCACCACACTTATGCAGGGTGTTAATAATGGGATAGTATATGGTATATGTATGTTATATGAGCCTCACTCAGGCTCAGGGCTTTTGGAGACATTGTCTAGTTACAATTTAATAACACTGTTGGCTTTTATTATATATGTTTTTGCAGTTACTTTCTATTTATGTCAAGTGCAAAATTGCTTTTAAAAATACTATTTAAAAAAGTGAATTGATTTAAGGGAATTATTAAATAATTAACAATACAGCAGTACACAGATCTGACAAGAGTCAGAAAGGTGGCATGGAGACAACTGAGCTTTGAGGAACACTGTTCTAGAGTAAATTCTCTGGGCTCTATAACTTTTCATCTCATGCTTTTGTGCCTTCTAGGTTTTGTGCTTTCAAGGTCTGCTTAATTTGTTGTTTGGCTGTTCTGCAGTACAGATTACATCTGAAAAACCTTAGTCTCATTTTAGTTGACCAAAGGGAAGGGATTTAATTTCATCTAGGATAAGATAAGAAAATCAGACAAGAAAACCAGGCTCTAGAGTAGTGATGCAGGCAATTCAACTGGCACATGGGAAGGAAAAATGCGAAATGAAGTGGAAAATCACAAGTAGAAGATTCTAGGACAGTGGAAAGAGCTACTCCCTTCCCTCAAATACAAGACTCAAATACAAGTCTGGAGATTCAATAAAAAATTCATTTTACAAGAGAGAAGACAGAAGAGAAGAGAAAAGCTGAATATTTTTATTTTTATTTTTAACTTGTCTTTCTAAAAAGTTATAAAATTTAAATGGTCAGTTAATATTTTTTAAAAATGTTAATGGATTAAACTACTCAAGAAAAATGCACAGACTGGCAGATTGTATTTAAAAACAGGATCAAATTAGACTTTAAATGTAAAACAAGTAAAGGGGACAAAAAAGGACACTATGTATTAATAAAAGGAACAATTAATCAAAAAGACATAACAATCATGAATACTTATACACTGAGCCAGAAGGACCCAAAATACAGGAGGCAAACACTGACAACACTGAAGGGAGAAGTAGACACCTCTATAGTAATAGTTGAAGACTTCAGTATACCACTCTCATCAGTGGATAGAACATCTAGACAAAAGATCAGTAAGGAAACAGAGATGTTGAATAATATGATAAATGACTTGTCATTTACAGAACATTGCACCTAACAATAGCAGGATATACATTTTTCTCAAGTGCTCATAGATCATTTTCTAGGGTAGACCACATGCTGGGTCACAAAGCAGGTCTCAATAAATTTTAAAAGATCAAAATTATACAAAACACTTTCTCAGATCAAAATGGAATGAAGTTGGAAATCAATAACAGGAAAAAGGCTGGAAGATTCACAAATATATGGAGGCTAAACAACACACTGTCAAACAACCAATGGGTCAAGGGAGAAATTACAAGTGAAATCAGTAAATATCTTGAAACAAAATGAAAACACACCATATCAATATTTATGGGATGCAGCAAAGGGAGTGCTGATAAGGAAATTTATTGCTGTAAACAACTATATTAAAGAAGAAGAAAGGGCAAAAAAGCAAGAAATTAACTGCCTACCTGGAGGAACTAGAGAAAAAACAGCAACTTAAGCCAAAATCAAAAAGAAGGAAAGAAATAACAAAGATTAGAGTGAAAATAAATGAAGTTGAGAACATGAAAACGATAGAGAAAAATCAACAAAAGCAGAAGTTCTTTCTCTGAGAAAATCAATAAAATTGATGGGCCCTTAGCTAGGCTGACAACACAAATAGAGAAAGGATGCTGTTCTAGTTTGCTAGTGCCAGAATGCAACACACCAGAGACGGATTGGCTTTTAATAAAAGGGGATTTATTTTGTTAAAAACATGTAGTTCTTAAGAAGAAAGGCAGCTAACTTTCAACTGAGGTTCTTTCTCATGCAGGAAGGCACAGGGTGATCTCTGCTGGCCTTCACTCCAGGCCTCTGGGTTCCAACAACTTTACCTGGGGTGATTCCTTTCTATATCTCCAAAGGCCTGGGCTGAGCTGTGAGTGCTGAGTTGAGGTATGCTGAGCTGCTTGGGCTGTGCTACGTTGAGCTCTCTCATTTAAGCTTCCAGCCAATTAAATCAAACATCATTCATTGCAGCAGGCATATCTCCCAGCCAACTGCAGGTGTAATCAATGGCAGATGAGGTTCACATGCCTTTGGCTCATGTCCACAGCAATAGAACGAGGCACCTTCACCTGGTCAAGTTGATACCTGAACCTAACTAGACATGTCCACCCCTTGTCAACTTGGCAACTATATGCATCACCTTAAATGATATTAAAATGGCAAAAATTCTCTTCTGGATGTGGACCTGTGAATCTCAAATCAAGTTACCTGGTGCCAGTATGCAAAGGAGGAACAGTCACAGGATGCATGTTTTCATTTCCATAGGGAGAAACTGGAAGGAACACAGATGTCACAAGACCTAAACTGTTCTGAAAACCTGCAGGGCAAACTCCATTGGATTTCAAAGTCTAAAAGTCATTTATCCTTCGGTTTTAGAAAGTGGCAGACCCATCCTTTCCAAGGGCCTATACAGTGGCCTGCCTCTTTCTGAGTCAACCTCAGGGGACATTGAGGAGACCACATTTTTCTCAACTCCACCCTCTCCAAGCATCAGGGCCACACCTGGGTTCTCTGCCATTTCCAGAGCACACACTCAACCCCTCCATGTGGTGGCCGCCAGATTCTCCGCAATCCCCAAGGAGTGTGCTGTACCTTCTCCAAGGCCTGAGGCAGCATGACTCTTCCACTGCAATGAGGTGGGAGGCTCATCCTCTGCCTCCAGGGAAAACTCACCCTCTCCATGTATATGGGTGGGTCCACTATTCTGGCCCAAATTTTCTTGGCTTCAGTCGAGCTTCCATGGTTCTCACTCTGCAAACTCCAATTTGTCCCTTTTGTGTCCCCCTATGTCCAGATTGGCAGTGGTTCCATTTACACCAACAGTCTCTTCAAGCACTCCAGGACTTCTCCATCATTGTCATCACAGTTCCTCCAAAATATTCCCCTTATCCATCCAAAACACTGTTCCAACATGTCTGGTATTTGCAAATTGCCACAGCACCCGACTCCTGCAGTACCAAAATCTGTTCTAGTTTGCTAGCTGCCAGAATGCAACACACCAGAGATGGATTGGCTTTTAATAAAAGGGGATTTATTTCATTAAAAACATGTAGTTCTTCAGAGGAAAGGCAGCTAACTTTCAACTGAGGTTCTTTCTTATGTGGGAAGGCACAGGGTGATCTCTGCTGGTCTTCTCTCCAGGCCTCTGGGTTCCAACAACTTTCCCTGGGGTGATTTCTTTCTGCATCTCCAAAGGCCTGGGCTGAGCTGTGAGTGCTGAGATGAGGTATGCTGAGCTGCTTGGGCTGTGCTACATTGAGCTCTCTCATTGAAGCATCCAACCAATTAAATCAAACATCATTCATTGCAGCAGGCACACCTCCTAGCCGACTGCAGATGTAATCTGTGACAGATGAGGTTCACATGTCATTGGCTCATGTCCACAGCAATAGCACCTTCACCTGGCCAACTTGACACCTGAACCTAACTACTGCAGATGCTAATAAATAGTATCAGAAATGGGAAGGGGTCATATCTACTGAATCCCCGGAAATCAAGGAGATAATAAAACAATTCTATAAGGACCTATATGGTAACAAACTAGGTAACTTAGATTAAATGGACCACTTCCTAGAAAGCCATGAACAACCAACATTGACTTGAGAAGAAATAGAAGACTTCAACAAACCAATCACGAGTAAAGAACTAGAATCAGTCATCAAAAACCTCCCAACAAAGAAAAATCCATAACCAGATGGCTTTACATGTGAATTCTACCAAGCATTACAGAAAGAATTAGTACAAATCATGCTCAAATTCCTCAAAATTTGAAGAGGAAGGAGAGCTACCTAATTCATTCTATGAAGCCAACATCACCCTAATATAAAAGTCAGACAAATACTACAAGAAAAGAAAGTTACAGACCAATCTTCTTAATGAATATAGATGCAAATACACTCGAAAAAATACCTGCAAATTGAATCCAGCTGCAATTAAAAGAATTATACACCATGGCCAAGTGGGTTTTATTCCAGCTATGCATGACTAGATCAACACAAGAAAATCAATTAATGTAACACACCACATCAATAAATCAAAGCAGAAAAAGCACATGATCATCTTGATTAATGCAGAACAGGCACTTGGCAAAAATTCAACATCCCTTCTTGATGAAAACACTTCAAAGGATAGGAATAGAAAGAAACTTCCTCAACATGATAAAGGGAATATATGAAAAAACCCAGAGCTAGTATCATACTCAATGGGAAAAGGCTAAAAGCTGTCCCTGTAAGATCAATAAAAAGACAAGGATGCTCACTATAACCACTGTTATTCAACATTGTAATGGAAGTTCTAAAAGTAGAGCAATTAGTAAGAAAAAGAAATAAAAGGCATCCAAATTGGAAATGAAGTAGTAAAGCTCTGTTCACAGGTCACAAGAGCCTACATGTAGAAAATCCCCCAAAATCTACACCAAAGCTACTAGAGCCAATAAATGAGCACAGCAGAGTAGCAGGATATAAGATCAACAAGCAAAAATCAGTATTGCTTCTATACACTAGGATGAGCAATCTGAGGAGAAATCAATAAAAAATTGAATTTACAATTGCAACCAAAAGAATAAAATAATTAGGAACAAATTAAAACAAGACTACAAAGACCTATACACAGAACTCTATGAAATATTGCTAAAAGAAATCAAGGAAAATGAAAATAAATGGAAGAATATACTGCAATCATGGATTGGAAGATTAAATATAGTTAAGATTTCAACTCTACCCAAATTGATTTAGACATTCAATGCAATACCAATTGAAATCCCAACAACTTTCTTTGCAGAAATAGAGAAACCAATAATCAAATTTACTTGGAAGGGCAGCTAAAAATATCTTGAGAAAGAAAAATGAAGTGAGAGGTCTCACACTACCAAAGTATAAAGGTACATAGTCAAAACATACTGGCATAAAGACAGATTTATTGGCCACTGAAATAGAATTAAGCACTCAGAAGTAGATCCTTTCATTTGTGGAGAATTGATTTTTAATAAGACAGTCAATTTGACTCAACTGGGACAGTGCAGTTGCTTCAACAGATGGTGCTTGGAGAATAGGATATCCATATCCCAAAGAATCAAAAAGGACCCCTATTTCACACCTTATACATAATTAACTCAAAATGGATTAAAGGCCTAAATATTAGTGCTAAGACCATCAAATTTTAGAAAATAAATGTAGGAAAATACTTTAAAGAGCTCGTATTTGAAAGTGGTTTCCAAGACATTACACTCAAAAGATGAACAATGAAATGAGAAATAAATAAATGGGATCTCCTCAAAATTGAATACTTTTGCATGTCAAAGGTCTTGGAAAGTAAAAATGCAATTGATGCAAAGGGAGACAATATTTGGAAACCACATGCTAGATAATATACTGATTAATAATCAGAATATAGAGACATCCTACAACTAAACCACAAAAAGACAAACGACCCAATTTAAAAAATGGGCCAAAGACATGGATTGACTTTTCCAAAGAAGAAATAAAAAATGGCTCAAAAGCCTATGAAAAGATGCTCAGTTTCACTGGCTTTTAGGGAAATGCAAATCTAAACCACAATGAGACATCATCTCACACCCACTAGAATGGCATTATCCAAACAAAAAACAAAAAAACAAAAAAACCCAGAACACTACAAGTGCTGGAGAGGATGTGGAGAAATAGCTACATTTATTCACTGTTGATGGGAATGTGGAATGGTGCAGCCACTCTGAAAAGCAGTTTGGTGGTTCCTCAGGAAGCTAAGTATAGAATCAACATATGACCCAGCAATCCCATTATTAGGTATATACTCAGAAGAACTGAAAGCTGGGCCACAAAAGGACATTTGCTCACTTATGTTTATGGCACCATTATTCTCATTTACCAAGAGATGGAAATAGCCCAAATGTCCATCAACAGTCGAGTGGATAAACAAACTGTGATATATACATACAATGGACTATTACACAGCTGTAAGATGGAATTAAGTCATGACACATGTTACAATGTGGATGAAACTGAGAACATTATGTCGAGCAAAATAAGCAAGAGACAAAAGGACAAATACTGCATGTTCTCACTACTATAAACTAACTATAATGAGCAAACAGAGTTAAAGTTGAGAACACAGGTTATCAGAAGATAGAAAGTGGATAGAAATTGGACAATTGATGGAGAAAGAGTACAGAATGTTCAACAGGATTGATATTAAAGGCCCAGAAATGGACAGCACAGTACTCTGTGATGGTAGCCAAAATATTAAAAGTATAATGAACAAAGATAAGTGTAAGTATGGTAGAAAGTGGAAGGCTGGGTCACATATGACACCAGAAGGCAAGATAGAAGATAAAAAGTGGCACTGTATAACTTAGCGAAACCTAGAACGGACAATGATGGTGATAAATATAAGAAAGATTTTACATAAGGAAGAATAAATTACTGTCACCATTGCAAGGTGATAAAAATGGAATGGTATATGGAAAATATAATTAATGCAGATCAGGGTCTATAGTTAACAGTAACATAATATTCTTTCATTAATTGTAACAAAGGCAATATACCAAAGCTAAATGTCAATAAAAGGGGGATAAAGAAGAGGGGTATGGGTTTCTTGTTTCTCCATTTTTTTCCCTCTTGTTCCATCTTTGTGGATGAAATGTAAATGTTCTCTTATAGGTTGTGCTAGTGAATGCATAACTATATGATTATATTTGGAGCCCTTGATTGTACACTTAGGACTGATTGTATGGTATGTAAATAAAACTTTAAAAAATAAACAGAGTCACTCCTGCGAACCTAGCGCTGGTGAATGGCCTACTGCAGGCCCTGGAGGCTGGGGTGGCTGCAGTTTGGATGCTGCACACTGGCTCCTGCTCTGCTCTCAGTGGGGAAATTCACAGAGAAACTTGAATGGATAACAACAGAAAATAGTGCTGGAAAAGTGGGAACCAGCAATTTTGCAAAGAAAGATTTGGGAGATGTCATTAACTGTCATCTCCCTGAGGTTGGGACAAAATTGAATGGACAAGAAGAATTTGGTGCTTTGGAAAGTGTGAAAGCTGCTAGTGAACTTTATTCTCCTCTATCAAGAGAAGTAACAGAAATTAATGAAGCTCTTGCAGAAAATTCAAGACTTCTCAACCAATTTTTGCTATAAAGATGGTTGCCTGATCAAGATTACACTGAGTAATCCTTCAGAACTTGACAAACTAATGAGTGAAGAAGCATATGAGAAATATATAAAATCTATGGAAGAGTGAAAATGGAACCCCTAAATAAACTAGTCTGAAACAACTTAATCCAGCAATATTTTAAATTACAGGTGGATAGAAATTTATAATAGCTACTTTTAAGTGATTCCAACAGGAAAACAGAAACTCCACATTCCAACTACGCTATTGAAAGAAAATACAATGATAGCAGATATACACAGTTTGCATATTTTTCACACCACCCAATAATTTAGGCTAGGATCTAGTTATTATATTCATTATTCATGAAAGTATGTTAGGTAACAATTACTTGTAAAAATTATGTAATTCACAAGTAGCATTGTTATCTTAAGCCTTACAGGATATTGTAACTAGCTTACATCAATCCCTGGATTTTGATCAAAATACTTTCATTGCAAGTACCTTGGAGTGGAGATAAGTTTCTGTTAGTTGTACACTGTCAGGTGAGGAACAACACTATACCAGATTTGCTGGTGCTATTTCCAGCCTTGCAGCAAAATAAGAAACACTTTAATTACAATAAAACATTCACCTTCTCCATTAAAAAAATAAACAGAAAGATACAAGTGCTGGAGAAGATGGGGAAAGAGAGATACATACATATTCACTGTTGGCAGGGAAAGAGAATAGTGCAACCTTCTGGAGGACAGCATGATGGTTCCACAGGAGGCTAAGTATAGGGTTGCCATATGATCCTGCAACCCCTTTATTAGGGGTTATATACTTTAAAGAACTGAAATCAGGGACACGAATAGACATTTGCACCCTTGCTTTTAGGGTGGCATTATAAACAATTTTCAATGAATGGAGGTGGTCTACAGGTACATCAATTGATGAGTGGAAGGGTGAACTGTTGGATATACATATGACAGACTACTGAGTGGCTGTAGGAAGGAATGAAGTTGTGTGGCATGCAACTAGGTGAATGAAGCTTGAGGACATTATGTTGAGTGAAATAAGTCAGAAACAAAGGGATAAACACTGTACAGTTTCACTAACATAAACTAATTATAATTAGCAAACTCTGAGAGTTGAATTCAAATGCATAGGTTATCAGGGGATAGAAAGTAGGCAGCGATTGGTCAATTGATGATTAAGGAGTATAGCATGTTCAATAAATCTCATTATAAATGTTCCTAGATTATTAAGCTCTTACAGTGATTACATCTTTTCCTAAGTTTTAACAATTATTACTAAATTCTGAGATGCTGTGCTCTTTGTGTATAACCTGGTATTTTCCTGGAACTGTGAGTACATATGTGTCACCTGAGACATAGAGTTAGAGTTCTGCAGTTCTGAAATTCAGCATTACTCTAAACAGCAACTGTTAAAGAAGCTGAAAATGAGATCAGACTTCAATTACGGATATGAATGAAATGGGACCTGGTTAGAACTAAGGTAAATCAGAATACGAGGTAAAAGATGATATTGTCTGTATTTTAAAATCTCAACTTCTGTTTGAGACCAAAGGAAGAGAGGTTTATTTTGTCCAAAATTTATATTTTCTCTAGCACACTACCTAATTTAATCTGTCTGGTCTGTTTATTTACAACACAATTACATGGAACCTAGAATAGGGAATGAGATCTTGTTATTGTTATTACAGGTTAATATAATGCCCAGATACAGTTCAGGTCTATTTTAAGCAGAAAATAAAATGTATTTGCAAAGTCCCCTTGAGTGAAAGGGGGAAAATATGGATCTATTAAACTTTCCTACCTGAGGAATTCCTATATTCTCTCAAGCATTAGGGACTCCCATTTTAACAAGCCAAGCCCTCAATCTTCAGGCTTACACTTATGAAACTTATTTCTGCAATGGTGAAGCTAATTCTACTAATAACTATGCTGAGAGTCACCCCCAGAGAATCTTCATTGTTTCTCAGACGTAGCAACTTTCTCTAAGCCAACTCTACAAATAAAATCACTACCCTCCCCCATACATGGATATGACTCACAGGGGTATAAATCTCCTTAGCAATGTGAGACATCACTCTTCCAGGGATGTGTCTGGCCCTGGCATCATGGGATTGCAAATGCCTTCTTGTCCTAAAGGGGGAAAAGATGAAACAAAATTGGGTTGCAGTTGTTAAGCAATTTCAAATAGAGTGTAGAGGTTATTGTGGAGATTACCCTTATGCAAGCGTCAGCCAGATATTGCAAATTTCACAGTATGCCAAGCCCTAACCAACACTATTTCTGAAAGCCTTAAAGAATACCTGGGCACTATCTAAGATTCTATAAGACTTTTACCTATTCCATTTATTTTTCCAGAAGTTTAAAGCCTACAGATTGTTTCTATGCCAGATATAACCTGAAACCTAGAGATGCCAGTCTCTCTAAGAACTTCAACCAGTTTCATTTCTCTACCCCAAAGGTTAACACCCCTTTCCATCATGAAGATGTTAAAATGGTTATTGTGCCGACATCCCTGAAGATTGAACGATCAAGTGGAGGGAGGAGGTATAACTGAGAAGTTAAGGTTTAATAAATGATTATGACTACTGACTCATTACATAGTTTTGTTTTTTTTTTTGCTTTTAGTGTATTAGAGTAGGTAGAAGGAAATATCTGAAATTGTAATCCAATAGCCTTGATATTTGACAATGATTGTATAACTATATAGCTTTTATCATGTGACTGTGATTGTAACTGACACTCCCTTTATCCAGTGTATGAGTAGATGAGTAATAAAATAAAAACAATAACAACAATAACAATAATAGTGGGAATAAGGGGTATGGGATGTTTTGGGTTTTCTCTTTCATTTTTATCTCTTTTGTTAGAGTAATGAAAATGTTTAGAATCAATTGTGCTATGAATGCACAGCTATGTGATGATGAGGTGAGCCACTGATTGTATACTTTGGATGGATTATATGGTGCGTGACTATATCTCAGTAAAATTGCATTAAAAATAAATACAAATCTATTGGAAAAATGCAAGAACTTGTTTTTCTTTTATTAATGGACTGCAGTACTACACTGAATAAAACTTGCTTCTACAACAATTTATATTTCAGATTTTAACTTTTAAATTCACCCTTTACAATTCTATGAGTATGTCAAGAGAAACAAATATGCCTGTAAAACTTCTCTAATCCTTGATAATTTCCTGTTTATGGTTTACACAAATCTGCTCAAAATCTTTGGCAAACAGTAGCATAAACCTTAAATTTAATAACATTGTTTCTATTGATTATATTTATTTTTACAGTAACGTTCCTTTAAAAGCAAGTGATACTTTCCATTTACAATAGGGATATAAACTTTCCTTTTAAGGTAGATTTAAGTAAAAAAGAAAGTAAGTTGATTGATTGAAAGCATATTAAGCTATTAGAAGTACAGGTCATCTATGGATATTTAAGAATTATGAAAGTGATAATTAGGTGACTGAAGTTTAGAAGTGTGTAACTTTAGAAGCAGATGTGCTTTATCTGAAGCTCTCCTATTCATGTCTGATCATTGAGAGAATCATAATAACCCTCTCCAACTTGGCTTCCAGTAGAATTCTCTTGTCTCCTGATAGAAAGTATCAGCTATATGCATGATTTTATGCTGGATTTTGGAGTTGACTGTTCGTGATGCTTTTTATCTTTGGCACGATTGAAGAGCAGAGATATATGCGCTAACCAGAGTTTGCAAATGGGCAAGCCAGTCTAGGCTTTGTCTTTAATTACTTTCCAAAAATTGTCTTTGATTTAAAGGCATATAAGGAAAGGTATATATTTCTCTATGTGTATTCTTTTATGTGGGATGTTAATGTAAATTTGTAAAATCCTCCCTTTTTCAGTAGCAATTGTGTAATACCCATCAACAACTCAAATGAACAAGCCTTTTTACTCAGTTATATATCTAGGAATTTAATCTACCAGAAAATTGTCGCACATGAACAAGAACATAGGTATAAGTATATTTATCGAAGCATTAATTTAAAGGAGTAATAATTGGAGATTAAGCAAATTCCCTTCTCCTTGAAATGCTTTCTACTCTTGACTTCAAGGACATTTCATTTATTCTTCGGATTTTCCTTCTACTTCTCTACACACTCCTCCCAGACTTCTTTCACCTACTGCTTCACTTAATCACTCCAAACTCTTAAAGACATTGAAGTTCCTTCAGCCTTTTTCTTAATCTACCCATTCAGCCCTGATATTTCATCCAGTTTTATGGCTCTAAATAGCCTTTAAAATTGATGATTTGCTCTTTCTTTCTCCAAACCCTTCCTTTCCTCTATAATCAAGGATTGTATATCTCACTGATTCCCTCACATCTCGGCCTGCATATCTAATATGCACCTCAAAGTGTGGCTCAGTCCACAATTGAGCTCTTGATCTCATGCCCTCCTCTAACCATCCCTGACTAACAACTGCCGTCTCCTTGTCCATCAAGCTAGAGTCACGTTTTACTCGTTTTTCTTTCACCCACTGTCACATCAAACCTGTCAACAATTCCTGTTTGTTCTACCTTCAGATTATTCCACAGTAAGACAAAAGTTACTTCAGGACCATCACATTTAAAGATAAGAGTTCAAAGTTTTCCCTTTGAGATCAGGAGCACGGCAAGCTTTCCTCTTATCACCATTTCCATTTTGAACCATTCATTAAGGCAAAAACAAGACAGAAAAGGAAGAAAGATTGCATAGTCAATTCTCATAAATGCAGAAAATCCTAAAGAAAGTGCTAATAAATAATTAGAATGTGTAAGAAAGTTTATCTAGTTTGCTGAATTCAAACTCTATTGTATCCCTATATGCTAGAAGCAGGAAAAATATATATATACATTTGCAATACAACAAAAAACACACAGTAACTAAGAATAAATCTAAAAAAAGATGTGCCAGGTCTCTTTATAGAAAATTATAAAAGTTTATTAGAGGCATTAAAGGAGATCCAAATATCCACTGTTATAAAGGTGTCATTTCTCTCCATTTCAACATACACTGCAATACTGCATAAAATCACAAATCTCTTTAGGTAACATTACAATTTGTTTCTAACATTGGTATAGGAATACAAAAAGCCAAGAATATTCAAGAGGTACTTAAATAGAGTTGTAAAATATACTAAATATCAGTACTTATAAAACTATTTGACTTCAGGCAGATTATGAGAGTGCAGTTCTGGCCATCCACACACACAGACACCAGGGTCCAGGTGTAAGAATGTTCACGCAGTACTGCTTAGATGAACTGCACACTGGAAACAAACCATGAAATATACACCTGTATAAGGAATGAATGAATACAGTTGACATTTTCATAAATGGTATAGAAGACTGAACAGAGCTTACCCCTGGGACCCCAGGAAAGTAGAAGAATGATAGCTGTGAGGAGGGTGGTCTTGGATTTTATTTTATTCATTTCTGAATATGCATTTTAATTTTAAAAGATTAAAGGAAAAACTCTCTTTAAAACTAAATTGTAGTACATATAAACACACATGGCAACACATTATATACCAGATTCTTACCAAGAATAAGTCAAGAACCCTGTCTTCGTGATGATTGTATCAGTTTTCTGTCACCATTGTATCAAGTTAACACAGATTTAGTGGCATAAACCAACACAAGTTTAGCATCTTACACGTCCGGAGGTCAGAAGTCTGAAAGCTGTTCCATATAGCTAAATTCAACCTGTCCACAGGGCTGCTTGCCTTTTCCCATTCTAGAAGCCACCAGCATCCTTAGCTCTCATTCTCTTCCTCCATTTTCAAAGCTGGCAGCACATCATGTTCTCTCCTGCTTGCCCTCTGCTTCCATTCTTACACCTTCTTCTCTCTCTAACTCTACTGTCCCCTCTTATAAGGATCCTTGAAAATGCACTGAGGCATTGTTTTAGAGATATATTATTATTTTCAAGAGCTCAGTTTTATTTTAATATCATAAAAATAATATAAGCTTACTTCTTACCAAGTTCCAGGAAACAAATCCACAAACCAAGATATGTTTTTGACTTGGTAACATCATATTTGTGATCACCTGTTTGGAAGTTGAAGTATTCAGATGTCTGAGAATTTGGCAATTAGATTTGTGGATGTTCATTCACTAATTATCAGAAGCAATACCAGAAATACGCCAACAGTATTTTTAATTGTTTTGAGTGCTGTGGAAAAGTTTCAGAAGCTAAGCCAAGCTTGATATAAAATCCAGAGACTTTATATTACAATCAGCACCCCAAACCTATCAAAATTGTGCAGTGTTTGGATATTGCTCTAAAACATGCAAAGAAAACTCTATTTTAGTCCACAGTCCACTTGGAGAAGTAACTTGTCAATCATGCTAAATAGTGGCATGGTTTCCAATGGACAGAAATTGACCTTAGATTCCATGAAGCAATGAGTTTAACTGATTCTACACCCAGGCTCTTACGTTGTTAAGGAGCTGCGATTACCCACTGCATTAACTAGCCCCCATGTGTTTATTTCTATTGATGTCCTATATTGTCCTTTCACAAACAGAACCCATCAGTTGCAGGTTAGTGCCTTTGGAGTTAGAACTTCAGAAAATCGCATTGCTATTTAAGCAACAGTGATCAAGAGTAACTATCTCATATCACCAGGAGCTGGTTCTAGTTTCTACACAAATCCAAAATGAGTAAAGAACATAGTTTTCAAAAGAACTATTTTGTACAAGGCTTGACTTATAAGTCTGATGAATTTGTGGGTGAAAAATATTCTTTTTGATCATAGTTCAGTACTTAGTACTTTGTATCTAAAAATAGTTAGTGGAATAGATAATAATTTAGATTGGAATGGAAAACTGAGAGAGTATCACTTAGTAATTTCTCTATAAGTCTAGTTTCAGAAAAAGTCACATTCAGAAACTGTCCAGTTTCAAAGCCACAGGCACCAGGCTACAGAAGAAAAGGTAGTAGAAAGTCAATATTTATGGAAATCTTCCTTTTAGAAATCGCAATTCTGTTTCTTTAGTCATTAGGAAATCAGTTCAGGCATCTGAAAATGAACTTTCACCCTTTAATTTTCTTTTCCTTCTGAGGTTTTTCATATGTCTAGATTATTCTTTCTCCTTTAGGCAAGCCATGCCAAGCTCCTGGGCATTCATGCTAGCCTGATGATGTGCCACTGAGAGATAAGTTTGCACATTTGTTTTCTATGGTTAGAAGTATATTATGCTGTTATTGACTTTTCTTCCCTTGAGTTCAATATCAAAATGTATTCAAACTGAAATTCCCTTCAAACAAATTCGATTTTGACCAAATAGCGAAAATCAATATATATATTAGTTTATATTATATCTATATACATGTACATATTTACACACATATATATATACACACAATGGTAGTCTTTAACTATTTAGTTCAAAACATACATGGACTCTACCCTGTCAAATCAAATAGATATAGAGGCATGTCACAATGCATTGAAATTAAAAGAGAAAATCCATATTTCTTCTTTGCCACCGATTCCCAACAATCAGCACAACACCTAGATGAAAATAGGGTTGACAAACCCAGACCTATCTGGGCAGTTGTATTCAAGTGACAATTTACTTACCATGAGAGAAGGGGAGAAGGGATTTAGGTAGACAGATAGGTTTTCTACCATACAACTCATTTTTCAAATTATCAGCCATTAGCTGATCTCTTTTCTGTAGGATATAATATCCCCTGAAGAAACTCCATGGAGATAAGTACCATCTGGACTTGTTTCATTGGTCCACCCCAAATTCCTGCAGAACAGTACTTAGGTTCCAGCCAACCCCTCTTCAATAATCAAGAATGTGTGTGCTTTAGACTGAATCAGGAACTTGGTTTTCTTAAGCCTCCTCACTTTAACACCTGGGTTAAACTCCACATAATTAGGGTGTTGCACTGAATGACTTCTTGGGTCTTTTCAATTGTCTAAACTTTTGGGATTTTCAACAAGATATCAGAGGAGAATTTCACAAATGAAGCCTAAACCTGAGAAGGTCCTCCATCATATATATTGGGGAGGATGCTTGTAATATGTTATGGTCGTTAAAGATTGTGATTGCAATTAATAAAACAGCTATCTCTATTACTTTCCCTGTGTCAGGAACACCATAGTAGCAATTGAAATTTTATATTCATTAATTTGGATTTCTTTTCTTTTAAAATGAATTTAAAAATTCTATGAACTTCAGGTCCCACAAAAACTAGATCCATGCCTGATTAAGATGTCTCTATTTTCCTTTTTTTTTTTTTTTTTTTTGCATGGGCAGGTACTGGGAATCAAGCTGGATCTCTGGTATGAGGGCAAGAACTCTGCCACTGAGCCACCTGTGGCCCACCCTAGTTTCCTTTTTTTGTGTTCCAGTAAACATAAAAAAAGCATTAAAATAGTTCAGCTTATCACAACCGTAGTAGTAGAAATTGGAATAAATAACCTCCCCAGGTCTGTTTTGGTCCAGAGATTCTTTTTGCCTTTCTGCCATAGGAATATTATTTGTTTCAGATTGTCTGGACCAATATTTATATCCAAGCAGCAATTATAGTCCTAATGGAAGAGTAAGAATTGAGAATTGTCTTCCTTTGGTTACTGGTCTGTGTTGCTGCATCTAGGAAAATACAGTATCCATGGCAACTTGATATTCAACTTGTAACTTTTGAGCACTTTGCTTTTTTCTTTACATTGTTATGACTTATAATCACACTAATGACCTCCCTGTTAGGCATTTTCTAGCTATTATCTGCAAGCTCAGTAAAAGGTCCCTAGTTTCACCTGAGACTCCGATGCTTTCATTAAGGCAAAAACACACCCAATCTGAAGGTCATTATTCCTTAAATAGTGCCTTGGAAAGTTATGCTTGGCTAGCAATTAGGTTGCTCTTAGACTATTTTAAGAAGTCTTTATAAACACCACCATCAGACACAACAATAATTATGAAAACCCAGGCCACTGATGGAACTAAAGAAAAGCTGAGCATTTCTCTTCAAGTTGTTGGCCTTTTAAAAATAGCTTTGGGATCTAATGATGTGAGAGCTGTTTACAGTCTGGAATTATTAACTTGCTTACTCTTCCTCAGTCTCCCATTAAGATTCCGCCCACTTTTCTTAGAACCCTCTGCCCGAGAATGCGTCTCCTGCTGTGTTAATTACCTTGCAAAGTCAGGAGTTTCATTGGCAGGGTTTATGTTAATTGCTGAGATTGTACCAGAGAGAAGAAGAGAACCAAAAATTAATGTAGAAAGCTCTTGAATTCTCCCATAGGCAATCAATCGGTCTCAAGTTTTAAAAGTTTGAGTCATTTAAGACATTTTGTTTCTCTTGTACAAACAGTATCTATTACAGCATGGGGAAGGAGCCATTGAGGCCGCAATATACGTTGTTTCATTATTGCTCTCATTGCCCCGCATCATCCATTCCACTGAAGCCCCGCTTCTACCCCAGGCAACAGTCGCTTTACTTTCTTGCCGGCTGGGGGAGGTTAAACTCTTTCACGGGGAAGGTGAGGCCTGCCAGGGTTTTTTAGAGCATCCGTGTACTCCCGGGGCAACCCACAGACTTCTAAGATTCCAGGGATAGGACCTCACGCAGGCCTTTGTGATCAGACCAGGATTTCCTGGCTGTTTCCTCTTTTCCCCAGCATGTTTCTCTGCAATCCTAACGACTATGCTAATTATCGTATCCTGCTGACCCAGCTGCAGAACATGCCTGGAAGGAAGAAATAGGGGAAGACCTGAGCTGGGATTCCCAAAACAGCCCTACTCAGAGACTACTGAGATTCCGAAGGAAAGATCCACCAAACGCCAGGGCCATCAGTCTAAAAGCATTTTTTAGGGAAACTTATGTACGGAGAGCAGCAGCTACCAGGCAACGGACAACGAGTGAGATGGGAAGAAGTTCACTCAAGTAAGTCCGCACCTATGGCAACACTGTACAGATTATACGTAAATGAGGAACACAGGTGGCCAAGGGCCCAAGCTTGCTGGCAAGTCTTGGGAAAACATTTTGGTATGCGCACTTTTCTCAAAACAAACTGCTGGATGGGGGAGTGGCGGGTGTTGAGCTGTGCCCAAGTTTGTAGCAGTCAAAACTCAGTGCTCTTAGGGTGTGACAGGAGGGGTTGGGAGGAGGGCAGGGGCAAAATCAATTCTCCTCAGGTGGGATATGCTATTTTTGTCGCACACTATCTTGTCTTTGTAATGCCATGAGACTCAGTTATGATCTGTATCAGAATATTATCTTAAAATTAAAGCATAGTCCTGAGATGAGCCCCACTCATGGAGAAGAATAGCAGTAAATCAAATTCCAGATAATAGTACTGGAGCCATACTTGTCAAAGAATCCTTGCCTACAGCTTAGAATATCAACTGGCATTTCTCCAAATACCTCTTTGCAGACTAATATTGTCTAAGGAAGATCTCAATTGCATGTGTTTATTTTATTAAAGCTTTACTAATTATGCCTTTCATGGACCATAAGTACCTTATCATTAAAAAAATTTTTTTCTTGCATTTTTTTTTAATTTATGGTTTGTTTGTTTGTTTTCACTCTCAAAGAACCCATAATTTTGTCTGAGTTATCCACAATCTACCTAATTAGTCAAGCCATTACTGGGTTGCAGTAATGAGATCAAACTTCACCTTGAGAGAAGAAGGTTTTTCAAGTCCATTATCTCCTCCAGCACAGCTAATGCAGTTTTTTCAAGGGTCAGCTTTGGAAACTTGCCATTTTGAATGTTGCGTTTGAGGTTACAGTAATTTGCAGTTCTTACTGATGCATAGCTTAGGGATTCAAATCTATTTACCTAACATATACATTTGATTCTTGAAAGCATAAACAAAGTCCAGTTGCTAGAATTTAAGACTGGAATTTGGAATAACTGATTGGTCATTCTATTCATAAAGGTTTGAAACCTTGCTCTAAAAAGAATGTAAAGCATAAAATAACATTTGCTGAAATAAAAGCTTGGTGGACATTTTTTACTTCATTTTAAAACTGTGTGAGCCTACTAATTGCTCTGCTAGATTTCTGGCATGAGTTGCATCAATACATTATCCCAGGATTACTCATTGTTCTATGGTTTCTATATTTACCAGTATATTACTTTTGACATTAATGTAGCACATGCAAAATTAGTAAGAAAAAAAAGGTTACTTTGACAAATGCACTGTAGTTTGTTCATTTCTATGAATTACCTATCAGTCTGCCTGTCGTTTTATTAGGATTTGTAGATATAGTGAACAAATGCCTCAATGATTTAAAAAAAAAAATGCTTCTCTCACTTCATCCTCTGCAATAAGCTTTTAACACAAAAGAGTAACAATAATGTGAGATCATGGACTATTTTTAAAAATTAACTTATTTAAGTCATAGCCTGGTTTAATATAAAGAGTGCTGAATTCTCATTTAGGAGCCCTGAGTCCTAATTCAGACCTATTTCTAACTAGATGTCATTCCTAGAACAGGTTTGGCCTTACCTTGCTCATATGAGAAGTAAAATGCTCAAGTATCTCTAAGTGATATAGTGTGGTAACAGATCAAAGTACGTGACAATTTGAGTTCAAACACCGTTTCTGACACATACAAGTTGCATTAGCTTGAATGAATTCTTTATGATTTTGAGTATTGATTTCCCCATCCATAAAATGTGGCTAACATATATCTAGAGTTGCAAAGGTAAATAGATATGAGATAATATCTGATTGTATCTCATATTTCATGGATTTCTATTATCACCATCAAATTTCCTCTTATTATAATTGTTTTTAGTTCATACAATTATAGTTATGATAATAGGAAACACATATAGCAATTACTGTGTGCCAAATACTATGCTAAGCAATTCACATATGTTAAGTCACTTAATCCTAATAACAGCTTACCAAAGTGGTGATTATTATACTCATTTTGCAAATGAGAGAACTAGGAGCACAAAAGCTTAAGTTAATTACCTAAGTTTACTTGACTGGTTAGTGGCAGAGCTGGGACTTGCATTCTCATAATTTGGGTTTAGAGTCCATATTCTTAGTTATTATGCTACACTGACAGCCAGGTACAATAGACGTGGAACAGCACCATCTGCCATATGTTTTCATAAATTTTTTCTAATTTTTAAAATTATACAATATACATTAGAAACAGGATTGAAATAGAAGTCAAGAAACCTGGCTTCAGATTTAAGCTTATCAATCACTAACTGAGACATGTAACCTCTCTGACCTACTATCTCCATTGGTAAATCATAACGATATTTGCTCTCTCAGTTCCATAATTCTATTTAAATAAAATGCGAATAGTGATATTTAAAATGATTTTGTGAATTTTAAAGCAATATTCAAATATTTGTATTTGCATCTGAAATTGTGAAATCAAACTTACGTAACTCAGACAATAACTAAAGAATTGACTGAATAAATTAGCCTTATTCCCTCCTTAATTGTTAGAACCCTGTCAGTAACACTCATACAGACAATCTGATTAGATAAGGGAGAGGGAAATGAACGTCTGACAAGCATCTATATTTTGCAGAACTTTGTGTCATCTCCTTTAATACTCAAAGAATATTAGCAGGTCTGTACTGTTTCTCTAGGGAAGTGCTCACTTTCCAAGATCAATCAACTAGGAAGGGATAGATTCTGAATTTGCACTCAGTTCTGTTGACCTCAAAGTCCTTCTCTTTATACAATCTGTCCACCACCCTCTCTGAAGAAGAATCAGGAGAAGACTATGGTGTTGGATTTAACTTTGAGAACATTTTCAAGAACAAAATTTGAATACAATTTCGACATGTATCATTAGAATTAGGGGAAGGAAGCCATAGGTAGGAAGTACATCTAGGAGGAGAAAGTAGAGAGAATGGAATAAAAATGAGAAGGAAAACAAGTTATATGAGGTAGATGAAGCATAAAGACAGAGAGAGATGATCAAAATAACTGAAGCTGGGTCAAAAATAGTTGTTTCTTTCTTTCTTTCTTTTTTTTTCCAGAAGCCCAGCATGCTTTTAGACTTTAAAATTGTCTGACAGTGGAAGTTGTAAAGATAGGGACAAGTTGTATATAAGACTCATTCATCTTTTGACCTTCATTGTTAAGAAGTTTTAATAACTTCACAGAAGTTACATGATTTAAGTAGTGAATTTCTTGTTCAGGGACTTGTACTTCAAAAGATATACTAGGATAATAGCTACACACTAGGAAAAAAATTAGATTTTATAGAAAAATAGAATCTGTTAATTCCTAAATTAGTTCAATACAGTCTTGTTTCAACCTGATTCTTGCTTCTTATTTGATTTATAAAAGGACTCTATAAATGAGTGAAAATGTTCAAGCTACATCTTGTAACCAATTTTTAGTTCAAGGAGCTGCCATACAAATGGCCACACATTTTTAAAAACTGAGCATATTTTCCTTAGTATTTAGCAAAAAACATTTGGGACACCTATGGATCATTAACATGTATGAACTCTGGCATCAGTATAATATAATTTATGATATAATAAATAGAGTCGAGAGAGGAACTAAAAGAAACAAATGAAAAATTGGGGAAAATTGAAATCCCCAAGCACTGGGGAAGATGGCACCCAAATGAGTAAAGATTGATTTGTGGACCCTTATCTGCCCACAATTCATCCCAGGGATATCTGATCCTGGACCTTTGACACCTAGATTAATCAAGAATTCTACTCAACAGTGGGCTGTATTGAATACTAGTAGGCCAAATCATGTGAGATTGCCAATATTTGACTAGCATTGTGACTCACAAAAATCATTCATTTCATGTTCAGCAGACAGGATAGGGTTAACCCTGCCTTTAGAAAGTATCTTTGACTCTATCTTGGAGGGGCTGGGAAGACAGGAATGATCTAAACCCACTCAAAATGGAAAGGTATTACACTGATGTATTAAAAGATGAGAATGTATAACCAAAGTAAAGGTGAGACGCTATTTTCCACTACTTTATAAAAGAGAAATAATTCAATTCTGGGATTCTTGATATACCAATAAAACTTACAACCATGAAACTGGAAACACTCTTGCCGAGTATCCATTGAGCCTATGCCAGCTACAGCATGTTTTAAAGAAAGACTAGTTATCGTAGTCTATTTAAATCAAATTTGTTCTTCTTTCAAAACTGTACATATCCTGACTTAATTTTAGATAGCTGGCCTGTAAGAACCCAGCGACAGAATGTAAATGTTTGGTGATAGCAATAAGTGACCATAAGTAACCATTTTCAAAAACATACTTTTGCTTAAGGAAATGTGCCTCAGGGAGATACCGCAGCATCTTCAATCCCATTGCAGGACTCAGAAAGAAGGATTTGCTTTCTTTCAGGGGTTTGTCCTACTTAAGAGGTACAATTGAAGATACTAGCTGCCAAAGTGCAGGGCCAAACAGAGGAGTTATGCTGCTCACCAAAAATTGTTTGGTAACACTAGGAACAACTTCTAATTTTAATCATCCAAAAACATTCTAAGGCATGGCTTATGGAAAAGCATGAGAAATGTTATACAAGGCAAAAATGCTACTTTGACTATCTCTGGCACAATACTTGGGTTCATTTGTACTTTGAAAGCTTCCAGCAGCACATTTCGTGTTGACTAGTTTGAATTCCAGCCATCTTTGCATATCAGCTTTGGAAGCTGTCAGGACTATTACTATTTGTTCAGACTAGGTCTGGCTTCAATAGATAAGTCTCTCAGGTTAATTTTAAGCAAGAGGGGAAAATGTATTCTTTTGATGGTCTGAAAGTTGGAATTATCCCTTGCTCAATTAATTAATGCTGCTCTTTTACATTTTCTAAGTGAGATTTGTTTTATGTTATGTTCTCACATTCACACATGTGTGAAGTCCAGTGGACAGCGTCAAGATATTTTTCCCCAGCTTGTGCTTTGGAAGAGACCCTCCTGAGAAGACAGTTATATCTTTTGCTAACTGATTATCAGATGAACATTTGTGTCTGAGGTTAAGTGGCACTGGTAAAGACCTTGATCTTGGGAGTGAGTTAGCCTTGGTTCCCACCCCCAGCTCTATTTGCTAGTTGTTTAAACTTTCTAAACAAAAAAATTAGTTCGGAACCTGGCACACAGAGATCCAGTATGTTTATGTTGTTGCTGGTAGATTTAACAGGGATTTTAAACCTCCCAGAGGCTCTCCCAGAGGATAGAAGAGAGGTAGAACAGAGCTTTTAATGATTGAGAATTTATCTCAAAAGGGCAGTATTTAATTGAAATGTGGGTTTTTAATTCAAAAGGAATTTCTTTTACTTACTTAAAAAGCTTGAGTTTTCCCCACCACTCATGAGCTAGAGGGAAAAAACACATGAGTTATGGGGCATGAAGTTTTATTTTATTAGCAACTTAAGCTTACTTCTGATGACAGTGAACTCTTTCACTAGGTGTCTATTCTATTGCTAAGTAGCTTTATTTTCTTGAGTTATTATTTTGTATGACTGTATGATCTCATTTATATAAAATACATATAGTAAGCAAACTTCATAGAGATAGATAGATTACAGCTTACCAGCGGCCATGGCAGCGGGAAGGGGTAGTGGGTGTGGCAAAGCGGGAGTTATTGCTTAATGGGTACAGAGTTTTTGTTTGAGGTCATGGAAACATTGAGGTATGGATGTTAGTGATGGGAACACAATATTGTGAATAGAATTAATGCCACTGAATTGTATACTTGAAAGTGGTTAAAGTGAGAAATTTTGAGTTGCATATTTGATACTATAACAGACAGTATAAAAAAAGATTAAAGTGAAAAAACAGTTCTATCTTCAATTTTCTACTCTCTTCCCGAGGTAACTAATGTGAGAAGGAGGAGCTATAACTGAGAAATTAGGATTTAACAAATGATTGTGATTACTGCGTCATTATATAGAGATTTCTTTTTAGTGTCTGGTATTTTAGAATAACCAGAAAGAAATACCTGAAGTTGTTGAGCTGTAATCCAGTAGCCCTGATTTTTGATAATGATTATATAACTATATTGAGAAAAAAAGTCAGTTACCCATGTTTGTATGGCTCTACTTCTGGAAGTTCTGTTATGTTAACTAACACTGCCTTAGGTAACCTACCTCTGTTGTAAGTCTTAAAATTAGGTACAGTGCAATCTAGAGGTCCATAAGAGGGAGGGATAAGGGATATGGGATGTTTGGGGTTTTGTTTTTTCTTTTTATTTCTTTTTCTAGAGTAATGGTAATGCTCTAAAAATGATCATGGTGTTGAATGCACAACTTGTGTGAACCATTGATTGTATGGTGTGTGAATATATCTCAGTAAAATTGCATTTATTTAAAAAAGGAGATTACTGATGTCACCAGTTTCTTGAACATCTTTGGAGAGAAATTCTAGGCATAAGCAGGCCTGAATTTGTGTCCATTCCCCACAGAAATGGTAGCACATTCTATATATATATATATACATATACACAAGATAACTCTTCAGGAGACTTCCTGAGTTACCATACTATTTTTCCATCTTTATTGCAATTATTCAATCTGTTGTTGAAAAGTATAGATCTGTTACTTTGTAGAATGTCACTCAGTTTTGCTTGTCTGGTATTTCCTTATGATTAAATTAAGCATGTGCCCTTTTGGCAGTAGTACCACAGAAGGGATGTTGTGTCTTTTCTTAGATGCTTCATATCAGGAGGCACCTCATGTCAATCCATGTTATTGTTCATAAAGCAAATTTCAAGCACTTGGTTAAGGTGGAGTCTGTCAGGGTTATCCAATAAAAATGTACCAATTTTCTTTTCCTAATAAATAATCTGTGGGTAGATTCTTCGAGACAATGCTTCTCTTGTTCTTCAAAAAAACATTCATTTCAAGAGTTTTACTTTCACTGATAATTTTTGCCTGAATCAGTTATTACTGTGATGATTAAAAATGATATATGTTAGTTTTATTTTCAATGTCCTCAAACTCTACTGAACTCTAGATCCAGGCTGGGTGAGTAGTGCTGTGGAGTGCCTCTTGGATTTGTCTCTGCCTCCTGAAGTCTTGCTTACCATTTCCAGAATGTTCAACTTGCAGTCTCAGAGGAAAAGTGTATTCCCAGGAAGAGGGAAAGATTTGCTGCTCAGGATGATGATATCAGATACACTGAACTTGTTTCTATGCTCCCTCATTCTGGCTCCAGTGAGATAGAACAGTTTCTAGTGAGGCTGGTGATATTTTGTGTAGCTTGTATACCTTGAACTCTCTCTTCTCAGAGATCTTGTGCCTTGCATTTGTTCTAAGATCTTACCAGGTTTTCTTTTTCTCTAGATGTGGAATCTAGAGCTTCAGTTCCTAAACCAAATTTGAACTCTTGATTCTGAAACCCCAATTTCTTTAGCAAGCAGTTCTATGGAATCAATCCCAGGGTAAGGATTTTTCTTGAATGCCTCGAAAAGAGTGCATACTTGGGAAGAGGTATAGGAGGTATACTGTCTGGCTTCTGTAACTTGAATCTCTGCAGCGGAATCTTGCCTGTGGGCTTGGCTTGATTCTAAGGCCTGCTCAGGTTCTGTTCTCCAGAATGAGTGTCTAGCTCTCCAATTATGAAACCAAATCTGGATTCTAGACTCTTCAGTGTTAATTTCTAAAGCAAGGTTTTGTTTGGTAGCATAACCCAGGAAAGGTTTTTGCTTGAGAGTCCATGAGGATTTTCAACTGATCCGCTGTGAATTTGGTGCAATTGTGTGCCTTTGATGTATAGCAATGATCTCTGTGGAAAGATTAGAAGAGCTGTTTGCGGAGTTTTCTGGGCCATGTTGAAAGAGTTTCCTGGTGTCTCAAACATGCGATTAGGAGTCTTTCAAGTTATTTGTAATAACTTCACTTAAATAACTTTAGTTAACCCCTGTAGTTTTACTGAGTAGATTTAATACCACACACAAATGTGAGAATGTTTAAGAATAGTCATCATGTCTTCCATCAGTCATTTCAATAGCTTTTAGAGATATAATTCATATACCATGTAATTCATCCTTTTAAACTAACTGTACTGTTCAATGATTTTTAGTATATCCACAGAGTTATGCAACTGATACCACTGTCAATTTTAGAGCATTTTCATCATCCCACAAAGAATTCCTGTACCCTTTAGGTATCACTCTCAGTGCTCCCATTACCCCCAGACCTAGGCAACCTACGGGGTGGTCTTTTTAAATTTGCCCAGTTTGAACATTTCATATAAGTGGAATCACATAATACATGGTCTTTCGTGACTGATCTCTTTCAGTTTTCATAATGTTTCCAAAGTTCGTCCATATCAGAGCATAGATCAGTACTTGATTCCTTTTTATGGTCACATGGTTTTCCTTTGTATGATTTTATTATATTTTGTTTTTCTATTCATCAATTGAATGGATAGTTGGGTTATTTTCACCTTGTGGCTATTATAAATAATGCTGTTATAAACATCCATGTGAAGTTTTTCTGGGACATATGTTTACATTTCCTTGGCTATATACCTAGGAGTGGAATGGCTAGGTCAAATAGAAATACTACATTTAATTTTTTGGGAAAACTTCTAGACTGTTTTGTAAAGTGACTGCATCATTTTACATTCCCACTAGCAGTATATGAGGGTTCAGATTTCTCTGATACTTACTATAATCTGACATTTTGATTATAGCTATTTTAGTGGATGTGAAGTAGTAGTATTTCAGTGTGATTTTTATTTGCATTTCTTTGATGATTACAGATGTTAAGTAAATTTTAATGAGTTCACTGGCCATTTATATATCTTCTTTGAAGAATTGTCTATTCAGATATTTGCCCATGTTTTAATTGGACTACTGGTCTTTTTATTGAGTTGTAAATGTTATTTATGTATTCTAGATATAAAACCTTTATCAGATACATGATTTGCAAAACTATTTTTCTCCCATTTTATAGATTGTCTTTTCTTTTTTTCTTTTATTGCCTGCATTTTTGGCATCATGTCTAAAAATATGTTGTCAAAACAGAGATCCTGTGTTTTTCTCTAAGAATTTTAAAGATTTAGCTCTTACATTTAGATCTTTAATCCATTTGGAGTTAATCTTATATCTAATGTGAGGTAGAGGTCCAACTTTATTCTTATGCATACAGATATCTAGTTGTCCCAGCACCCTTTATAAAATATCTTATTCTTTTCCCCATTGAACTGAAATGACATTCTTGTCAAAAATGAAATGACCATGAGTTTATGGATTTATATATGAACTTTGATTCTTTTCTATTGATCTATATTTCTACCCTTATACTATACTATCGTACTATGCTGTTCTGATTACCATTTTTACATTTTAGTAAATACTTCCAGGTTTTTCATTTTTTATGTGACATAATTCATACTCACTTACAATCTTGATTTCCTTACCCAGTAGGTGCTAGAGTTCATCGTTGTCATTGTTAGAATATGGCATGCAAACACAAACCCCATAAGGAAAGAAATTGAGAGCTACCTCACAATGCTTCAGACCTTAGGAAGCCCCTATTTCCCCAAGAGTATACCCACAGTCCTTTAGCTCATGTGATGAGGTCTACCCTGAGTGAGGTAAAGATTGCCCTCGAAGAGACCCAGATTAGCACAACAGAATAGCAAAGAAAGGAGGAACTGAGGAAATAGCTGTGGCAATTAAATATTTTCCACTGTTTGTTTTTGAGCCTGCTTCTGAGCCAGCAGGGATAGTAGAATTAAACAAGGAAAAAGAGAGAGGGAAGGCAGTTTTAACAAGGCCATTACACAGTGTATTTGACAAATGGGGATTTTTTGTAATAAATCTCAACTAAGAAGTTATGTGTCACAAGCGTACAAATATCAAATATGTTCTAATACACACACATATACTAACACAGAAAGAGAAAAGTATGAATAGGCAGGAGAAAATCACACAAAACAAATAGGAAGGTAAATGAAAAACAGTTTATTAAAGAGAATATGATAAGCAAGGGAGACACAAATCCACCAGTTAAATATTTGTACCTGAATAGAAAAAAATATAAGAGAACAAAAGAGTTCAAATACCAACTTGAGAAAAAAAACATTCAAATGTTCTTGACGTTTGAATCTCCATTATGTCTCAAGAAAAATGGGAAAATAAACATTTACAATAAGGCTATTTCATTGTAATTAATAAACAGCATTAATGGGAAAAACAGATTTAAAAATATTCAGTTATGAGGAAGAAAAAAACTGACTTCAAAATTCTCCACAATAATTTTCAATATTCAAAGGCAGCAGAAAGCAGTAAACAATGTTTTGATGTAGACAATAATCCTATAATTTTATATCTAGTCGAGGCGTCTTTAAAGTAGGAAAGAATATATTCCTGAACATCTCAAAATTCATCATATAAAGTATCCCTGAGAGTACCCACCTTGAGAAATTAACCTGTTTAAATTAATAATAATAACTCAAGAGTGAAACTGCATGTTAAAATATTAATGATGAGTATTGATTTCTTGTAAATACACAACAATGACTAAAAACAGAATTAAGGTGAAAGAGTTAAATTTAAATTTTGTAAACTGTGACATTGTAAAATCAATAGTAAATAATAAAATTAGAATTTTAGTGGGAATTGAAGTGGGAGAACAGTTAAGTACTAATTTCCTCATCATTTAGACATTTACCACAGGACAAAGAGATAGCCTTGTGTCAGAATAGTTAGTTAAATTTACTAAAAAAAAATCTTAATTATTAAAATAATTTTCTTCATTTTAAAGAAGAAATAATATTTTCTTCATTTTTAATTTAATTAATTTTATAGTAATTAATTTTCTTTGTCATTAAAATACATCTGAAGAACAGGATTTTTTCCCCCAGTAATATTTAAGTTTCTTTTTCTTCATAAAATACAAAAATAGTGTATTTAATTATTTTTCTTTGAAAATATATAATTATATTACAACTTAAACCTTAAAACTATCTTTTTCCAATTATCTTTCACTCACTCTACACACACACTGAAAAAATAAAAGACAAATATAAACTCCCCAAATGTCTGGAAAGATTATCATCAAATATTAATTGTTATTTAATTTGGAACTTGGTGGGATTTATTTTGGTGTTACTTATAGCTTTTATAATTAACCTGTGTCATTTTTAGAAGAAACAATATAGTCATTATTCTTAAAATGTACAGAACTTTAATAATTTCCGTTTCCAGTCCCTTGATTCTTAGTCTTTACAAAATAGTTTGTTACACTCCTTTTTATTCACCAATGCTGACTAGTTGCCTCTTTTATCATTTTCATTTTCTGTGTTCCTTTAGAGTCTTCTCTTTTTGAGGTTTCAAGGTTGGTTTACATACTTTTACATCTCCCATATTGAAAAAAAAATGATTGACGAATAATAATATATATTTACTGAAATGATCTTCCTCCAATGATTAGAACCATCCAAGGCTTTTGTTTTTCTGTTTCTTATCCATCTCTGAGTTGCCATTTTTTTCCTCCAGAAATGATGTTTGGTAAAATTAGTCGATTCCACAATTTTTGAGGTTTATTATTTTCTGAATGATATTTACATTTCATACAAATCTTTATTCTTTCTAGTATTCCCCAATATCATGACCAATAATGTGATAAAAAGCCACAGCCCTGCACTCCACTTAGTATTGAAGCCACGTTGAGAATACTACAACTTCTACCAAATGCAATCCAGATATGAGATCTTTTCTTAAGCCCCACCTCACAGTGTTCCATGGTAAGGCCATCATCTTGAGTCCTTATCCTTGAATGGCTCTATGCAACTGCAGGCAAATGGCATAGAATCCTGTGTTCTCAGTTCAAAATTGTATGATGGTTAAATTTAATAAGTGTTTTTAAATAAAATAGTAATGAAAAGGTGCAGATATACCTGGATAGGTACAATTGCATATGTGTAATTTTTCTGTTAGAGCTACTACCTGTTAAAGTAGGTTAGATATTCATACTACAAATGCATGGCGATTCCTAACCTCTATGCTTCTATAATACCTGTCTTGTTGCTATCATATCCCAATCTAGTTAGTGAGCCTTCTGAAGCCTTAGGCTGTGTTTTATTCATCTCTGAATTTCTAGCACTGAACACATTCTCCTGCACACAGCAGATGCCTGGAAATATTTGGAGAATAAATGAACAAATGAGTGAATAGATGAATGAATGCATTTATCCACAAATATCTCCCCAATCTACAAATCCTGTACATTATCTAATCTCCTGCTTCATCCATTCAATTTTCCATTTGCTTCAACCCTATCATCTGCTTTGGTGCTTTAAGTATACCTACTTTCCTTCAACAGTGCTTTAACTGAAAAGATGTTTTTGTTTTTTTAGCTTTAGTTCAGAAATCCTGTTAAACCAGCCAAAAATGGCTATGCCTCTAATCCCCAGCAACTGCCCTCTCTCTTTTCTAAGAAGGATGGTTTCTAGACAGTAGTGGCAAAACTATTATTTCCTGAATAGGGCAACTGTGGATGAAAATTAATATTTATTTAAGTTACAAAATATGATTATCTCACTAAAGAGATTCCTTGGAATGTTCTGATTAAACTAGTTTTCATTGTGTGTCTGGATAGGGTACACAGCTCTAACTCATTTATGTAATTCCATTACCAATTGCTCAAATAATTATTATGAATAAAGTCCCATTAGTAAACTTAATTTAACTAAAATTGAATACATAGTTGGAATTTTTCTCTCATCTCACAATTGTGTTGTTTTATTTCCTGACAAATGCAACAACAATACCAGCTTCTTTGAAAATCCAGCAAATTGAAATACAGAAGACTGCAAATTATATTGATTTATGATGAATCAGAAGAAAAAATATTTATTTTTTTAAAGTAGGTTCTTAATTGAGAAAATGACATTGAATAGTTCTTAAAGTTGCTGATCTCAAACTATTCTATGTATTCTTTAATTCACTCACAACCATAATTCACTCATAGGGCATATTGCAATTTAAAAAAATTTTACAGAATTTTTATTTTGTCCAAATTTTAAAAGAAAACATGAGGTTAAGATGTTATTAGCAGAAATGATGAAGTCATTTTTTATCCTTTCTCGAAAGTGTTATCCCAATATAAGAACTGAAAAATCTATGATTCTATAGGGTTGTGACTTATAAATATCTATGTGACTTAATAATTCATAAAAATCAACAAAAATTTCAGCTTGCAAGCTAATTAATTCAGCCAGGTTCTGCTAGAATAGACCCTATATTCTGTCTTCATGAGAAAATGTAACCGTCAGTATTACCATGCACCAACTGAGTTTTCAGTCTCCTGTTAGCAAAATGAATTAGAAACATATATATAGTAACAGATTGTTGATTACCTGTAGCCATGGGATTTCCTGTCTCCTTTCCAGAAAGGCTTCAGAGCCAGCCACTCTATTAGAGAAGCCATATTTAAGATATCAGAGTAATTTCTAATGCAAAGAATACAGAACATCATTTTGCACGGAGCCATTTTAATGAAGTGATGTAAGCTTTTGATTTAGTTAGAAAATCCTAACTCTGTATCATGGTTTAAAAACTATTTGAATTATGCTGGGAGCCATTGATTGTACACTTAGGATGGATTGTATGGTGTGTGATTAAAACTATTTAAAAAATGAACACAAAGATATAAGTGCTAGAGAGGATGGGGAGAGAGAGATGCACCTATTCATTGCTGATAGGAAAGTAGAATGGTGCAGCCCCACTGGAGGGTGGTGTGATAGCTCCACAGTAGGCTAAGTATACAGTTGCCATGATTCTACAACCCCATTTTTTGGTATATACTTGGAAAAACTGAAAGCAGGGACACAAATAGACATTTGCACACTGATGTTCATGGTGGCATTATAAACAATTTGCAATGGATGGAGGTGGCCTAAGGATGCATTGACTGATGAATGGAGGGTGAATTGTGCTGTATACCTGCACTGTAATTTTGAGTAGCTACAGGAAGTAATGAAGTCACGTGGCATGCAATGAGGTGAATGAACCTTGGGGACATTATTGAGTGAAATAAGCCAGAAACAAAAGGACCAATGTTGTATGGTCTCACTAAGATAAACTAACTATAATGAGCAAACTCTGAGAATTGAATTCAACAGAATAGGCTATGAGGGGATAGAAAGTGGACAGAGATTGGGCAGTTGATGATTAAGGGGTATAGAATGTTCAAAAAGGCTCATTATGAAGGTTCCTAGATTGTAATGGTTAGGGCTAAGGTAAATCAGAATACAGAGTAAAAGTTGATATTGTCTGTATTTTAAAATTTCAACTTCTGTCTGAGACCAAAGGAAGGGATGTTTATTTTGTCCACAATTTAAATGTTCTATAGCATACTATCTAATTTAATCTGTCTGGTCAGTTTATCTAAACAACCTGATTATATAGAACCTAGGACAGGGAATGAGATCTTGTTATTCTGTACAGGTTAATGTAATATCCAGATATATTCTAGAGTATTTTGGGCAAAAAATAAAAACATATTTGCAAAGTCCCTGTATTAGCTAGGGTCCTCTAGAGAAACAGAATCAGTAGGAAATATCTGTAGATATAAAATTTATAAAAGTGACTACATAACTGTGGCAACATAGAGCCCAAAATCCGTAGGGCAGGCTGTGATGCTGATGACTCTGATGAAGAGTCTGGATGAACTCCATAAGAGAGGCTCACCGGCTAAGGCAGGAAGAGAGAATGTCTCATCTGTATCCTCCTTAAAAGCCCTCCAGGGATTAGATTAAACATCACTCATCGCAGAAGACACTCCTCTTGGCTGATTACAAATGCGGTCAGCTGTGAGTGTAGCCGATGAGATCATGATTTAAATCTATGAAATGTCCTCATTGCAACAGACAGTCCAGCACTTGCCCAACCAGGTAAACCATGTGACCAAGTTGACACATGGACCTGACTATGACAGTCCCCTTTAAAGACTGGGGAAAAATGTGAAACTATTAATCATAATCTTCTCCACCTGAGGAGTTCCTGATATTCTCTCAAGTATTAGGGACTCCTAATTTAATAAGCCAAGCCCTTCATCTTGAGGTTCAACTTTATGAAACTTATCTCTGCAATGGCAAAGCTAAGCCTACCTAAAACTATGCTAAGAGTCACCCCCATAGAACCTCTTTTATTGTTCAGAATGTGGTGTCTCTCTCTAAGCCAAGTCTGCAAATAAAATCACTGTCCTCCCCACTATGTGGGATAAGACTCCCAGGGGTGTAAGCCACCTTGCTACTGTGGGACATGACTGCCCGGGACGAGCCATCATGAGATTGAGAAAGCCTCCTTGACCAAAAGGGGGAAAAGAAATGGAATAAAATAAAGTTTCAGTGGCTAAGAGATTTCAAATGGAGTGTATTCTGGAGGTTACTCTTACACAAGCGTCAGCCTGAAATTGCAGATTGCCAAAGTATGCCAAGGCCCAGCCAACAGTTTTCCAGAAAACTCTAAAGAATACCCTGGGATTTATCTAAGATTCTTTAAATGTTTTATCTATTAAGTTTATTTTTTCAGAAACTTAGAGCCTGCAGATTATTCGTATGCTTGATACGCCCTGAAACCCAGAGGTACTAGTCTCTCCATGAACATCAACCAGTTTCACATCTCTCCTCAATAAGGTCAGCATGCTTTTACAGCATGAAGAAGTTAGAATGGTCATTGGCCAGATATCCCTGAAGATTGAAATAATGATTAAATGAGAGGGAAAAGGTATAATGGAGAAATTTGGATTTAACACATGATTAGACTGCTAAGTCATTATATATTATTTTTGGGTTTCTAGTGTATTAGAATAGCTAAAAGGCAATACCAGAATATGTTATAATCCAGAAGCCCTAATCTTTGATAATGATTGTATAGCTATATTACAAAAAAAATTTAAATGTTGGTTGCCCATGTTTGTATTGATCTACTTCTGGATGTTTTATTCTTCTCCACTGAGCTGTATACCTATACTGTCAGTACTATGGTAGCTTAGTTAAGTTACCATCATTGTAAGTCTTTAAACTGGGTAGAATGCAACACTAGGGATCAATAAAAAGGGGGCGAGATAAAGGTTTGGGATGTTTGGGTTTTTCTTTTATACTGGATGTTTTATTCTTCTCCACTGAGCTGTATACCTATACTGTCAGTACTACGGTAGCTTAGTTAAGTTACCATCATTGTAAGTCTTTAAACTGGGTAGAATGCAACACTAGGGATCAATAAAAAGGGGGCGAGATAAAGGTTTGGGATGTTTGGGTTTTTCTTTTATATTTTAATTTCTTATGCTGGAGTAATGCAAAGATTCTAAGATTGATAACGGTGGTGAATACATAACCATGTAATGATGCTGTGAAGCCTTGATTGTAACTTTGGATGGACTGTGTGGTTTATAAATATATCTCAGTCAAATTACATTTAAAAAAAGACATTTGAAGAATAACTAAAACATTTCCTAAATCAGTTGTTCTACTGAGAGGGGAAAAACACACATAATTGGGTCTGCAGGACTAACAGGTTCTTTGTGAATTTATATTTCATGCAGCTTTCATTCATAGGAGTGCTAATAACTAATACTTGTGAATTATAAGAAAACATAAAATAATACAATGCATTAATATCAAATACATGTTTATATACACATATGTATAGTCCTTTTACTAAAAATGGGGTCATATTCTACTATGAGAAATGTATATATTTGTAAAACTAGGAAAATACTGGAGGAATATACAGCAAAGTAAAAAAAAATTATCTCTGAATAGGAACTTGGTGCTTCATTTTAAAAATTCTGAAATTTCCATGAATTGCTTTTGAAATCAAAGAAATTCATATGAACAATTCTATAAAAATAAGTAGCATGTATATTGTTCTTAAAATAATTTGCAAGCATTTTTACTTACATGCTGTCATTAAGGCAGCCAGACAATGTGGTGAGCTAGGTTTTATACTAGACCCTCTTTGTTTGGAGTGGTGGCACGACTAAATACCCAACAGGCAGAGCCATGACTTGAAGTTCC
>PVIY010005820.1:0-78727 GCA_004026745.1 Myrmecophaga tridactyla
CAGGCGGTGAGGCAGGTAGATGGGCCCAGGCCATCCCTTCTTTGGTCTTCCATAACAGACACTTAGTTTTAGGAGGCTCCAGGGTCCCATCCCACCACCTGTACTGTGGAATCCTTGGTAAGGGTACCCCTGAGGAGGTGGACAGGGTCCCCCCATAGGCCCTGGAGGGCAGGCCCCAGGCCCCATTGGTGGTGTGGGTAAGGTGGGTGTGTAAGGGACCATTGAACCAGGGCCCAAATATGGTGGAGGGTTCCTTGCTTTCATCAGGGACTGCAAACTGTAGCTCTTCTCTGCTCCTCTCCACTCTGCTTGGCTCCAGGTTACTCAGACAGAATCAAGGTGTGCTGAATGAAGGAAGTTCAGCAAATATATCTCTCATTCTCACCAGGTATTTTGTAAAATTGGACCATCTCATCAATCGTCTCTAATTCGATCACCTAACTTTTATTTATTATATGTTAGGTAGTTGAGTTGATGTTTTGGAGCAACTATTGTAAACAATATTAACACCACTATGTTGACCGCCACATTCTGTTGCATTGCCTCCCTTAACCCTCAGTTCTATGCGGGTGGGTTTTGTTGTTGTTTTGGCATGGGCAGGTATCAGGAATCAAACCTGGGTCTCTGGCATGGCAGGCGACAACTCTGCCTGCTGAGACACCGTGGCCCGCCCTGAGCAGGTGGATTTTATCACCCATCTCAACGCAGAAGAAAACAGAAGCTTCAGAGAGATTAAAAAATCTGGCCAAGGGCACAATGGCAGAGCCAAGATAAAAACTTATACTCATCTAAGTCCAGAACATGAACACTTTACTAAAATTTACTGCCTCTTGTGGAAATAATTATAGGCGTCTTAAAAAGAATAAATAATTGCTGCATGAGCTGAACATAACAAATATGCTGTTAGTCTAGGTGACACTTTCACCTCCCTCACCAGGCTTATTTTCCAGTGAAACCGGAACTTCTCACTGCCAGTCCCTAAGTCAGTCACCCACTGGATTCCTGCTATACCAACCTCCTGAGGTCCGATAGTTGTGCTGACCCAACTAGCAGCCAGGTTGGCCCAAACTTTTATCATTCTCTCTATGGAATTGTTATAAGCAGCTTTTCACATGACAGTGGAATTTACGGTCTTGCCCAAAATTTGGATACCATGTTCTATTGAGCAAAAGAAACCTTGCTAAGAGCCCTCAATGATATTAGTTTAGTGATTGTTATTTAAAATCTAGGGCTACTGAACTGCTTGATTAGACAGAGGAAGAGATGACAGTTTAACTTCCCAGAGGTCCAGGTGCCAGGAAGCAGAGAGCTCTTTCTTTGTGGCTGAGCCCTGCAATCCAGCATGAAAGGGAAGTGTTAAGCCACCTTGGTGGTACCTGTGCGACTCGGCCATTGTTCCCTGCAAAAGTCCTGGAAGCCAGCAGGGTTACTTTCAAGAACAAGTGGCAGTAGCAGAAAGGCGGGGCTTGGCTCAGCATTGTGAACCCACACACCGCGGACTTGAAGCTCCAAAACAACCTTCTTTTCACAGATCTTGAGCAATGGAAAGGAGTTTGACCAATGTAAATTGGGGGCATTCATAAGTAACGCTTCAGACTTTAATATAAACTCCATGTATACGAAGCAACTCTTGAGAGAAAATAATAGAACTGAATATAGAATTGACTTAAAGGATGGATCTGGCATTCTGCTGGAAAGGAGAGAAATCTGGGTTAGTACTTCCTCCAGTGATATTCCCAGAAGTGAAGTGGTAGGGAGGTCTATTGAGATTCAGCCACACCCTAAAGACAATTAGAATCATGGCTGCTAGAAGAACCTCAGCCAATTCTTGTGTTGCAGAAAGAAAGCTGAGTCCCAGAGGAGGGAAATGACTTGGCAAGGTCCCACAACAAATGAGGTACTGGAATCCGTCCTTCCTGACTGCTATTCCAATGCTCTTTCCTGCTGCCTCCTGCGGTCTTAGCACTGGATTGGGGTTCTCCCCTTTTGATGAGGTTCACTATTTCTCATTGGGTATATGTAACTGCAGAGACCCTCTTGGTGGCTACCAGCATTGTATTCTACTTATTCTGCCTGAGTGCTAGTGACAGAGCTTGTTGGCTGGAAATTCTTTCTCATATGCAAAGCAGTTAAGAGGCTTAGGAAGGTTTTGGTCTGAAGAAACAATGAGATAGCAAGGACTGGGTGGCCGAAGAGCTGTGAAAGAGGAGTTGTTAAATTCACCTGTTACTGTCAGAGAATACTGGTTCCCAAAGTGTGGTCCAGGGACCAGCAGTGTCAGCATCACCTGTGGAAAATCTCGGGCCCCAGCCTAGACCCTGCGTTTTAACAAGCCTCATCAATCATTCTGATGTGCTAAAGTTTGAGAGCTCTGCCCTAGAAGACAGAGCTACAGGCAGGGGTCAAATGGGCAGGAAGGCAGATGAGGAAGGACGTGGGTAACAAGAATTGTAGTCCCGCCATAGAATGGGCCCTCTCTGGGAGTGTTGAGCATCCTTGATGCTGGATCTGTCCACACAGAGTAAGGACCCACTGGTCAGGACTGGTATAAGCAAGACCTGGCCTGGGAGGGAACATCTGCTCCAGCTCACCCCTGACGCCTCAGCCACTCCAAGAGTCTATAACAATGCGTATTAGTTAGGGTTCTCTAGAGAAACAGAATCAACAGGGAACACTTGCAAATATAAAATTTATAAAAGTGTCTCACGTGACCGCAAGAACGCAGAGTCCAAATCCACAGGGCAGGCTGCGAAGCCGACGACTCTGATGGAGGGTCTGGATGAACTCCACAGGAGAGGCTCACCAGCTGAAACAGGAAGAGCCTGTCTCTTCTGAATCCTCCTTATAAGGCTTTCAGTGATTAGACTGAGTATCACTCATTGCAGAAGACACGCCCCTTTGGCTGATTACAAATGGAATCAGCTGTGGATGCGGCCGACATGATCATGATTTAATTCTGTGAAATGTCCTCATCGCAACAGACAAGCCAGCACTTGCCCAACCACCACTTGGCCAAGTTGACACATGAACCTGGACCACACTTGTTTGCGTGGTAAACAGGCCAGGAAAACGGATTGTTTCCCCTTTCTAGAATATAAGCTCCACAAAGGCAGGAATTTTTGTGTTTTTTTTTTTTTTTCACTGCATCTAGTCTAGAGCAGGGACATAACTCATGGGCCAAGTCCAGAAGGTAGCCTGCTTTTGTAAATAAAGTTTGATTGGAACATAGCCATGCTCGTTCATCCGCATAATGTCTGTGATCACTTCTGCACTGCAATGGCATAATTGAGTAGTTGTAACTGACCGTAATGCCCCCAGAGCTTAAAATGTGTATTATCTTGCCCTTTGCAGAAAAAGTTTGCTAATCCGTGATGTAGGGTATTGCCTGTATCACAGCAGGTGCTTGACGGCCCATGAGCCAGTGAACTGCTTTCTCTATTGATGTCAGACAGGTACAGAGAACTTAGTTCGGAGGGAGAGGTTTAGAGGATATGGGTGTGGAATTCAGAGTTGAGCACATCCTGCCTTGAATCCTGGCTCTACCACCTGTAAGTGGTATGTCATTAGGCACATTATTTGGCTTCTCTGTTGTTTTATATTCTTTATTCGTAAAATAGCAATAATAATAATAGCCATTGATGATGAGTCTTTTGTGATTAAGATTCAAATCACAGACTGTACAGACAACACAGAGCCTGGCACAGGCAGCTACTTAGTAAAATGCTACATCGTTATTAATAACTGAGGCATCTTTGGTGAGAAAAACTGAGATATGACAGGTTCGGACACCAGGGAACTGGGCTCTTCATGGTTTTCCCATCACACACAAGCTGGCCTTAGAAGGAGGGAAGGTCAAGTTCAGAGGTAATCTAGTAGATGGATCTCAACATTTGAACTTGTAAAAAGCTACTAGTCAGCCAATTTAGCTAATTAGGCAAGATTTCGTTTGCTATCAACTCTCAGGCGTTTTTCTAATTGTGAAAAATAATTATCTATCTATATTCTCTCACCCTATTCCCTTTATGGTCAACGCCAGACAACAGGCTGGAGTTAGGGATAAGCAGCCTGAGGTGATGGGAATCCAGGGATTTTTCTGGTCATAGAGGGACCCACCTTGGTTAATAGTCAAGTTCTTAAAGAGGGAAATGGTTTGCAAGAGTGACCCTCTGCATTATGACAAAACTAAATGTCAACCGGCAGGGGGCATGAGGGAGGAGTATGGATTCTTTGTGGAAGGAAAGGAAATACCTTCACATAGATTACGGTGGCAAAGGCAGGTCTGTTTGTTTAGGATGTGCGAATAAAACTGTTTAAAAATGAACAGAGAGAAAATGTTCTAGAAACATCTAAAAATGTTTCTCCAGTGCTAGAGAAAATGCAGAGATTACAAGAAGTACCTATTCACTGTTGGTAGGAAAGCGGAGTGATGCAGCCCCTTGGAGGGCTGTGCAGTGGCTCCACAAAAGGCTAGGGGTGGGGTTGCCATATGATCCTGAAACCCCATTGCTCAGTATATTCCTGGAGGAACTGAATGTGGGGACACAAATGGACATTTGCACACCTGTGTTTATGGCGTCAGTGTTTTCAATTCACAATGGATGAAGGTGGCCTAAGAGTACAATAACTGAGGGAAAATACATACAAGGGACTACTGAGCGGCTGCAAGAAGGAATGAAGTTGTGAGACAAGCAACTAGGTGAATGAAACTTAAAGTCTGTATGTTGAGTGAAATGTCAGAAACAAAAAGACAAATATTATCATGCCTCATCCATATGCATTAACTACAATATACAAACTCAGAGAATTGAAGTCAAAAGCATGGGTTATCAGGTTGAGACCTATTGTAAAGGGTCCTAGATTGTAAACTCTTACAGCAATCACATATATTCAGGAGGTGTAAATGTTATTTTAAAATTTTGAGATACTGAACCATTTGCATATAACCGGGTCATTCCCAGAAACTTTGGGTATTTATGTGACACCTGAGACTCAGAGTGAGAGCTCTGAAGCTTTGAAAGTCAGCGTTACCCCATACAGGAACTGTTTAAAAAGTTGAAAAAAGGGTTCAGACATCGACTAGAGATGTAAACAAAGCTGATCCGGATAGGACTAAGGTAAATCAGAATACAGAGCAAAGGATGATATGGTCCATATTTTAAAACTTCAACTTCTGCCTAAGACCAAAGAGAGAGAGATGTTTATTTGGAGCAAAATTTATATTTTGGGTAGTACATTTCCTAATTTAACTTGTATGGTCAGTTTAGTCAAACACTGTTAAGTACATAGAGTCTTAAACAGGGCATGAGATGTCAGTTTGTCCAGATTAGTGTGGTGTTCCAATATATCCCAGAGTCATTTGGGCAGTGAATCAAAAAGTATTTGCAAAGTCCCCTTGGTGGACTTGGGAGAAAGGAGGAAATATTCAACTTCCCCATTTGGAGAATTCCTGATATACTCACAAGCAGTGGGGACAACCAAATCAATAGGCTGAGCCCTCAGTCTTGGGGTTTGCCCTTGTGAAACTTATTGCTGCAAAGAAGAGGCTGAGACTACTGGGAGTCATGCCTAAGAGTCACCCCCAGAGAACCTTCTTTGTTGCTCAGATCTGGCCTCTCCAAGCCCAAATCCACGTGGTGGAGGTGAACATCCCTCTGTGAGAACTGTGGTCTGGGGAGGGATAGGGGTTGGGAGCAATGCATGCAAACAAGACAGAGGGTAAAACTCCAGTGCCATTCTCATAAGTGAAATCGCACTTGCCAGCAGAGCCCCTAAGAGTCCTGGGAATCGCCATGTCTCTCCCAACATAAGTGAGAAAAATCGATGTACTAATACATTGGAAAAAGGCCTGTGGGGGTAATTTGTAAAGTTTCAGAGTCAGAGGATGTATAAACATGTACTTTTGCAGTCCTGAGCTGCAACATGTTTATGACTCAGCCTCCTGCTAGTGTGGATTTGCCACTACTGGTGATTTATTTTGTCTCTGGCTTAACTGGAGGAAATTGGAGAGCTTAGAGATTTCTGCCAGATCACCTAGGATATGTGAAGAGTTCCTGCTAGAGAAAAAAGAAAAAGAGTGTGTAAATTAACACCATTCATAACACAAAAGAACCACTCTTTTTTCCCAACCAAACTACCTTTATTACATTAAAAAATATATACATTTTTATTGACAAATCTTCACACATATACAGTCTATACACGGTATGCAATCAATGGCTCACAATATCATCACAGAACTGTATATTCATAAGCATGATCATTTTTAGAACATTTGCATCACCCAATCAAAGAAATAAAAAGAAAAACTCTCCAGACTACAAGTACATTTGAATGCTTAGGAAATTGCAGAGGAATATTATAAAATATCCTTTCTCCAGGGCTTTACCAAAACAGAGTTCCTCACCCAGCTGAGATGATTTTGGTGTTGTCCCACTAAAAGTCAGAAGATGCTCTATGTGAGTCCTCAAGAGTCTCTTCAGAGTCTCTGATGAGATTCCTAGAACTTGAAGATGCCATGATTCCACATTGTGTTTTCATTGGTTCTTTCCACATCTGTCTCCTTCAGAAACACAAAGAACCCAAGTGTTATGCATGTTTGCAGCTCCAGAGCTTAGAAACATGCTAGAATATCATGGGTGCTCCAGAAATATAAAATGAATGAATAACTGAATGGCTGAGTGAACAAGGGCCTAGGAACAGTGGAGTCCAGCCCAGTCCCCACCCCCAGCCACAACCCCCTCAGGAGTGTCCCTAGCACAGGCCCAGCCTCTTCTTGACCAGCAATGTCGAGTTCCCTACACCTGGCCCCTGCAGGCATTTGAGTGTGCACCCCCTGAGGTTGATACTATTATAATTCCCATTTTATGGATTCTAAAAGTAAGGCCCAGAAAGGTGGAAAATGTCAGCATCACACTACTAGCAAAAGGTAGAGTCAACACTGGTCTTTCAGACTCCCCAAACCCTTGTTTGTTTGTTTTTTCCAAAACTGTTTTTTTCCCACCACCGAATTAAACCCTGCATTTACTAGTGTGATTGATGCTTCATCGCTTGAGCAGTCAGGATGAGTGCTTTTCCTCATCTGTAAACTTGAATTAAAAAAAAATATTGACAATGGTTGTAAGATTTAGATATGTGAGAAACAATGACAAATAAAATGTTAGCAATGCTTTCCAAAAGAATTACCCTTAAAATTGGAGAGAGGAAAATGGAGAGTTTTCTCACTTAAACGAACTTAGGTAAGAAGTCATATTCATGTAGAACTTCCTTCTTGAACTTATTAAAATAATAATGAAATCTTTCGTCACTTACCCAATTATTTATTCACTCATTCAGCAAATACGTATCAAGGGCCTTTCATGTGCCAGTCGGTACCGAGAAGCAGGAGCGTCTAATCAGAAAGTGGGCTGTGAGTCAGAAGGTTTGGACAGAATCCTCACTCTTATCTTCACTAGCTCAGAGGATTTGGGCAAGCTCCTTAACCTGCCTGGGCCTCAGTGTTCTCACCTGTACAATGGGAACTATAATATCTAGCTCATACAGCTGTGAGGCTTAAATAAGTTTCATTTAAAAGGACTGGGCCAGCCTGTGACTCAGTGCAAGCACTCCTAAATCGTAGCTGTTACATCATTGACCTATTAGAGTGGCCCAGCCCAACTAACAGTAACTGCAGTCATTGTTTAGAAGTTAGATAAGCAAAATATATCATCATTGATATTGTTTGGAATTGTCGGTGTATGGTAATAATAAAAAAGCAAACTGACTTTCAGTAAGTTTTATGTTTTAAATTCCCCGCAGGGGTGGGCCCCGGTGGCTCAGTGGCAGACGTCTTGCCTGCCATGCCGGAGACCTGGGTTCAATTCCTGGTGCCTGCCCATGCCCACACGCGCACAGAAATTCCCTGTAGCAATTCACCCTTTATGGCCTGTCCCGGGACAGACCTTGCCCATCACCCTACACTTGGTAATCACTGAATTACACATTTGTGCCAAAATATTCAGGTGATCATCAGGATGAAGTGGCACTGTTTTGAACCATATTTATAGTAATCCCCTTTACAGTCTGCACATGAAATCAAGAGGCTTAGTTAGATAGCAGCAAACATTTTAAAGCAAGCCAGTCAAAAAGTCTGTGGATGTTTTTCTATTAAAAATTTTTTTTATTGAATCATAATATACATAAAGAAAAGTAAACATATGTAGTGTGCTGAATTTTCATAAGCAGAACACACTCACGTAACCAAAATCCAAATCAAGATATACCACCAAAGCCTTCTTTTTGACCCCTTTTAGGATCTACCATTTCATTACCTTTCACTACCATTTTACCTTTTTATGTAAATAGGATTCATATAGTAAATACCCTTTTGTCTCTGGATTCTCTGCTGGGCATTTTGTTTATTAGATTCATTCACATTGTTGTATGTGACTGTAGATCGTTCATTCCTATTATTGTATGGTATTTCATTGTATGACTATACCACAATATATTTGTCCATTCAATGTTCCATGGATATTTGGATTTTCTCCAATATACAGTTATCATCAATAGTGCAGCTATGAATATTCTAGTTTATGTCTTTTGGTGCACATATGTTCACATTTCTGTTGAGCATATACTGAGGGGTGGAATATATATGTCCAGCTTTAGTACAATAGCACCAAATGGTTTTCCAAAGTTGTATTCAAAAGACTTGGGTTAAGAATTGCACTATCATAAATCAGAATACAGGGTAAAAATAATATGGTCTATATTTTAAAACTTTAAATTCTATGTGAGACCAAAGGGAGAGATGTTTATTAGGTGTAAGCAATTATATTTTGGGTAGCACATTATCTAATTTTCCTGGTATGGTCAGTTTATTGAAACACCATAATTATATGGAATCTTGATTAGGGCATGAGCTCTTGTTGGTTTGTACAGGTTAGTATGATGCTCCAATAAATCCCAGAGTAATTGGTCAGAGAATAAATAAATATTTGTGAAGTCCCCTTGAGGGGCTAAGGAGAAAGGAGGAAATATTAAACTTCCCCATCTGGGGAATTTCTGACATTCTCACAAGTAGTGAGACAACCAATTCAATAGGCTGAGCCCTCAATCTTGGCTTTCACCCCTAGGAAACTTATCCTGAAAAGAAGAAGGTACGCCTGCTTATAATTATGTCTAAGAGTCACCCCCTGAGAACCTCTTTTATTACTCAAATGTGACCTCACACTCTAAGCCAACTTGGCAGGTACCCTCTCTCCACCACATGGGACATGATTCCCAGGAGTGTTAATCTCCCTGGCAATGTAGGACATGACTCCTGAGGATGAGCTGGGACCTGGCACCATGGAATTGAGAAAGTCTTCTTGACCAAGATGGGGGAGAGAGACATGAGACAAAATAAAATTTCAGTGGTTGAGAGATTTTAAACAGAATTGAGAGGTTATCCTGGAGGTTATTCTTATGCATTATATAGATATCCCTTTTTAGTTTGTGGGTGTATTTAGGGTGGCTAGAGGGAAGTACTGGAAATTGTTGAACTGAACTTGACTCTCGAAGATGATTGTATAACTATATAACTTTTACAATGTGACTGTGTGATTGTGAAAGCCTAGTGGCTGATGCTTCATTTATCCAGGGTATGGACAGATGAGTTAAAAATAAATAAATAAATAAATGATGGGGTGGATAAGAGGTAAAAAAAATTGGGGAGGGCAGGCAATGGTGGCTCAGTGGCACAGTTCTCGCCTGCCATACTGGAGACCTGGGCTTGATACCTGGTGCCTGCCCATCCAAAAACAAACAAACAAAAAATTGGATAGATGGCTTGGCTTTCCAAACTCTCTGCTTCATATAAAATCTCAATCTGGTGCTTTCCCCACTAAAGGTTCTACACCATCTTTTTCAGTTGCTGAAAACCAGAGAATTGAAATCAAGGCTAGAATGGGGAAGGATTTAACGGATGCAAATAAATCAAGCCAAGTTCTAGAGAAAGGTCATGAAATTCAGTCATTTGAAAAGAAATCTGTAAATCACAAAAATGAAATGGGCAGTCAAGTCCTTTCCTTCTCTTCTTTGTGACCATGCTTTCAATGCCAAGCTGCTTAATGAACTGAGAAGGGCAATAGGAGCATCTTCACACAGAAACAGCCCTTCGTATCTCTGTACTTTAATCAACCCTTCCTCCAAAGTTCTGCTCTGTCTTACTTGTCAAGATTTCACTTTACTGTTGAGACCATGATTCTCTCTCCTGAACTTTAGATATGGGTGTACAACTGCCACACTTTCAACCACTCACCTCTTTACGGTACAATTCAGCCTTCTTCCTATATTCCCCACACCTCTTACAACCAACCAGGCTCAAGTCCTATCAATTCTATTTCTCCTATCACCACCCCGATCCCTTCCACTGTTACCACTCATAAGGACTTCTAAAACAACCCCCCAAGACATCTCCAGGCAGGCTTTCCCCAGATCTGTCTTCACCCACATCTTTAGAACTCTTCCCAAAATGTGAATCTGATCATGTCATCCTCTACTCGAAAGCCTTTGATGACTTTTCCAATGTCCTCAGAATGAAAACTCCATGTTATGTTCAGCGAGACCCTTCAATTCCTGGCCACTGCCTAGCTCTGCAACTTCATCTCTCAAACACCACTCCTTTGTGCTCAATAACCCAGCCGCACTGAACTTCCTCCAGCTCCCTGAATATATTATGTGCTCTCTCTCCCCTAGATTTAGCTTTTTAGAAGATACAATACTTTATTGTAATATAATTCTCATATCCTACAATCCACCCATTGGAAGTGCATGATTCAATGGTTTATAGTATATTCACAGATTTCAGTCATTCCTCAGACAAATTCCATTAGCAGTCACACCTGATTCCCCTCTGCTCTTTCCCCTCCAATGCCCTCAACCATACCCAACCACTGATCTACTTTCTCTTATGGAGTTGCCTATTCGGCACATTTATATTAATGGAATCATGCAATATTTGGCCTTTTGTGACTAGCTTCTTTTTAATTAGTATGATGTTTTCAAGGTTCATCCATGTTGTAGTATGTCTCAGTACTACATCCCTTTTATTGCTAAAAAAACATTCAGTTGTATGCACATACCATGTTTATTTAACTGTCAGTGAGTAGACATTTGGGCTGTTTCTATCTTTTGGCTATTATGAATAATGCTGCTACAAATATTTGTGTACAAGTTTTTGTGGTGGACATATGTTTTCATTTCTCTTGCCGCTATACCTAAGAGCATATTTCTGGGTCATATGGTAATTCCATATTTAAGTTTTTGAGGAACTTTCAGACTGTTTTCCAAAATGACTGCACTATTTTACATTCCCACCAGCACTACATGAGAGTTTCAATTTTTCCACATCTTCGCCAACACTTGTTATTATCTATCTTTTTTGTATAGTTATCCTAGTGGATTTTAAGTGGTATCTCATGATTTTTTAAATTGTGAAATATATATAAATATATATAATAAAAATTTGTTATTTTTAAGTGAACAGTTCAGTAGTATGAATTACTTTTACAAAATGTTGTGCTACCATTATTACCTTCCATTACTAAAACTTCTTCATCACCTGAAACAGAAACACATTACCCAGTGTTTCAGTTTGCTAAAGGTGCTGGAATGCGAAATACCAGAAATGGATTGGCTTTTACAATGGGGATTTATGAGTTTACAAAAAAAATTACAGTTCTAAGGCCATGAAAATGTCCAAATTAAGGCATCAAGAGGGAGATACCTTCTCTGAGGAAAGGCTGCTGGCGTTTGGGACTCCTCACATAGGAAGGCACATGCCAGCATCGGCTGGTCTTCCACTCCCGGGTTCCATTGCTTTCAGCTTCTGATTCCAGTGGCTCGTTCTCTCTGAGTAGCTACATGTCCTCTCTCAGCATCTCCAGGTCATTTCACTCTCTCTAACCTTCTCACTGAGAAGCTCTCTCTGAGTGTTTCTGCCTTTTATAGTCTCATAATGGGCTCCAGTAAAGGATTAAGACACACCTTGAATTAGGTGGGTCATATCTCAATTGAAATAACCCAACCCGAAGGTCCCACCCACAATAGGTCTGCCCCCACAAGAATGAATTAAAAGAACATGGCCTTTTCTGGGGTACATAACAGCTGAAAACCAGCACATCCATCCAGCAGTAACTTGCCATCCTCTCTCTCCCTAGGCCCTGGTTAACTCTAATCTACTCTCTGTCTCTAAGAATTTGCTTATTTAAAAAATTTCGTGTAGTTGGAATCATACAATAATTGTCCTTTTGTGTCTGGCTTATTTCACTTAACCTGTTTTCAAGAGTCATCTATGTTGTAACATAGATCAGAATGGCATTTATTTTTATGGCTGAATGGTATTCCACTGTATGAATGGGTCACATTTTGTTTATCCATTCACCTGTGAGTGTGTATCTGGGCAGTTGCCACCTCTTAGTTATTGTGAATAATGCTGCTACAAGGATTTTAATAATTCTTAATTGAAGCGGAAGATTTGGAGATGAGGAAAATATAGACTCCCCTGGGCCTGGAAGACTCAAACTACCGCTTTAAATATAATGGCAAATATACAGCAGAGGTCTGGATAAGTTTCTGTGGGAAATCCAAGAAAGGAAGGACTAATTCTTGGAAGATTCAGAGAAGGCTCTAGGTGATTCTTGAAAGATGAATAAGATTTGAAGAAATGTTTTGTTCAAGTGGCCTAATGCTGCTTTTAATTCTTGAGTCACCTCTACAACATTCTATTATGTGCAGTCCTGTCTCTGCCTGCAACACCTGAACCTGGAGGCATGAATCCAGAGGTTGGCTGGAGTTGGGGATGGAGGGGAATGGAAGAGAGTAACTTGATAGAAGAAGTCTCCTGGCAAAGGCAAAACTGTTCACTTATGAGGGCAATGGAAGGCAAGATGGAAGGCCAAGGAAAAGTTTGACCATTAAGGGCTATCGACTGGGTACATACAGAATTTTAAAAAGATCCTGGATTTAGGAATCAGACCTGGAGTCCACCCTCAAATGGACAACTGACCTGCGTGTCCTTGAACAAATTATTTAATCTCCCTGAGCCTCCGTTCTGTCACATGTAAATGGGTATTAATGTCTACATTTCAGAATTGTGAGGATCAAGTGAAGAGCATATGGAAAAGTACTTGGCACAGAGTAGGCAATTGATACTATCAATTTTACTTTCTTTCAGTTCGTCCAAAGCTGGCCAGCCACCCTCTTCCCTAAGCCAAGAAGCTGTCCTTGATCACTCACTGTCCAGGCCCAGTAATAATAGTAGATTTATTAACCTCTTCCTATGTGCTAAAACATTGTCTGTTTTCAGCCTCACAACAATAGTATGAAGTTGCAAATTTCTGTTTAACAGATGAAGAAACTGAAGCTTAGAGAAGTTAGATAATATAATTTGCCAAAGGTCTCATAGCTAGGACGTGGTAGAACTGGAATTTAAACCCAAGGATGGTTAACACCAAAATCTTTGCTGTGCGCTGTGCTGCTTCTAGGAAGACCTCCTGAGGTCGCTGTATTGAGTAATCCTTTGATCCACACATATCAAAGTTTGACCGAAGCTCAAGCATGCCCTTAACGATATGTTTAAATGTTGAAATAAACAAAAGCAATAAAACAAAGCAGTAGGTTGGACAAGTGAAAATTCTTGAAAGGAAGATAATCTAAATAAGCACTATAATAATAACAGTAATCTCCTGGGCACTGGAGAAAATAACCAGTGTTCCAGGCAGCTATGAAAAGACTTAAAATCCAGCCATCACCTGGGGGTGGTGGAAATATCTTCCCTGACAATCCAAAGACCCTGGCATTAAGTTATGGAGACCCCAATGGTGAATACTAATACTTGTGAAGTACTCATAGTTAAGTGGACATTCTCACTTATAGGGTGTCCCCTGACACTTACTAACCACCCTGTGAGGTGTGTAGGTCAGTGCCACTTGGATTTTTGAAACGAGAACCTGAGAGGCTCAGAGAAGTGAGGTAATTTGCCCCAAATCAGCAAACTAATAAAAGATAGAATTGTAATTTAACTCCATATTCTGACCCTTTTTCCAATGGTATCACCACCTCCACAGGCTGCTCTTACCCCCTGAGTTTATGAAAGATTTCTTGTTCATCTTTCCTCTAAACATTTGATAGAATCCACCACTTAAGCCATCCAGACCTGCATTTTTCATTGTGGGAAGTTTTGTTTTGCTTTTAATAATTCAAATTCAATTTCGTTGCTAATTAAAATTCAATTTTTTTATTTATTTACTTTTTAACTTTTTTTTTATTGTAGAGTTTAACATATATACAAAGCAAAGAAAGAAAAAAGCAATAGTTTTCAAAGCACTCTTCAACAAGTAGTTACAAGACAGATCCCAGAGTTGTCATGGGCTACCATACCATCCTCTCAGATTTTTCCTTCTAGCTGCTCTGGAATATAGGAGGCTAGAAGGAAGAAATATTTTTTTTATCATCACAATTGGCTTTTAAAAATTTTTTGTGAAAAATAACATATATATATATGTATATATATATAAAGGCGATAAATTTTAAAGCACAGTACAATAAGTCGTGGAACAGATTTCAGAGTTTGGTATGAGTTACAATTCCACAATTTTAGGTTTTTACTTCTAGCTGCTCTAAGATACCGGAGACTGAAAGAAAGATCAATTTAGTGATTCAACAATCATATTCATTTGCTAAACCCTACCTTCTCTGTGTAATGCCATCATCACCTTTGATCTTTCTATCTCATTCTGTAGGGGTATTTGGGCTATACCCATTCTAACTTTTTCATGTTGGAAGGGTCTGTCACTAATATGGGGTAGGAAGATGGAACTAGTTGATGCTCTGGAGAGGCTGGGCCATCTAGGTTTCAGGACTTATCTGGACCAGGAACCCATCTGGAGGTTGTAGGTCTCTGGAAATTTACCCTAGTGCATGATACCTTTGTAGAATCTTATATATTGCCGTAAGTGTTCTTTAGGACAGGCTGGAATGGTTTTGGTTGGTTTAATTTATTTTTAATTATCTTTTTTTATTTGTTGTAGGCCTATTTAGATTTTCATTAGCTTCTTGTTTCAGCAGTTTATGTCTTTCTAGGAATTTCTTCATTTCATCAGCGTTATCTAATATATTGGCATCTAAATATTCATGGTAGTCCCTTATAATCCACTTTATTTCTGTAAGGGTAATGATGGGTAATGGATCTTTCATCCCTGATTTTAATAATTTCAGTCTTCTCTCTTTCTTGGTCAGACTAGCTAAAGGTTGGTCAATTGTTTTTTAAAAACTATCAATTTTGTTGATTTTATCTGTTTTTCTATTCTCTATTTCATTAATCTCTACTCTAGTGTTTATTATTTCCTTCCTTCTGCTTGTTTTGGGTTTAGTTTGCTCTTCTTTTTTTCTAGCGTCTTAAGGTGAAAGCTTAGGTTATTGATTTTATATTTTTCTTCCTTTTGAATACAGACATTTGCAGCTATCAATTTTCCTCTAAGCACGACTTTCACTGCATCCCATAATATTTGGTATGTTGTGTTTTCATTTTCACTCACCTCAAAGTATTTTCTAATTTTCCTTATGATTTCTTCTATGACCCATTTATTTTTTTAGGAGTATGTGGTTTAATTTCCACATATTTATGAATTTCCTAAATTTCATTCTGTTATTGGTTTCTAATTTTATTCCATTGTGAACAAAGAAAGTATGTTTTTAATCCTTTTAAATATATTGAGACTTACAGTTTAATATTTGGTCTATCCTGGAGACTGTTCCATATGTACATAAGATGAATGTATTTTCTGCTGTTGTTGGGCAGAGTTTTCTATGGACATCTATTAGGTTTATTTGGTTTATAGTGCTGTTTAGATCTTCTATCTCCTTGTTAATATTTTGGCCAGTTATTCCATCCATTGTTGAAAGTGGGGTATTGACGTCTCCAAGTATTATTTCTGAATTGTCTATTTTTCTCTTCAATTCCGTCAGGTTTTGCTTCTTGTATTTTGGGACTCTCTTAGTAGGTCCAAATGTGTTTATAATTGTTGTCCCCTCCTGGTGGATTGATCCTTTCATTATTATAAATTATACTTGTTGCTCTCTAATAACAATTTTTGTTTTAAGATCTACTGTGTCTGATATTAGTATAGTGATTCCAGCCCCCTTTTTGGATGATCCTTTTCCATTCCTCTACTTTCAGCCTGTTAGTGTCTTTGAATCTAAAGTAAGTCTCTTGTAGACAGTATACAGTTAGATGTTTAGGCTATTTACATGTAAGTAACTACTGATAAGGGAGGACTTAACAACAGCCCTTTTCTGTTTGTTTTCTGTATGTTTCATGTCTTTTCATTCCTCCATTTTTGCATGACTATCTTTTTTTGTTAAACAGATATATTCTAGTATACTATTTGAATACCTTTGTTCTTTCTTTTATATTTGGGGGGTTATTTGCTTAGTGGTTGCCCGGGAGATAACAATTACCTTAAAGCAATCTATTTCAGATTAATACCCTGCATTTTTGTAGCACATTGTCATTTACAGTATTCCTTAAGGAAAGAGAAATTAAGGAAGCTGGACTGGATGCCCTTTCTCTATTGACCTGCGGAGCTGTTTGAAGCAATGTTACTCATGCAGAGTGCCTTCCTCGGGCAAACTGTAGGCATATGAGAGAGATCCCTTTCTGATAAGTTTTCAAAGTGATCATAACACATTTTTACGGACTTTCTAACTTCCAAAGTGCATTCACATATACCAGCGATTCTCAAAGTGGGATCCTGAGTTTCTCTGAGATCCTTTTAGGGAGCCCTCAAAAACAGCAGTATTTTCAAATTCAGCAGCACATTAAAAAAATTATACACCATGACCAAGTGGGTTTTATTCCTGGTATGAAGGGTGCTTCAACATTAGATAATCAATTAATGTAATACTATATTAACGTATTGAAGGGGAAAAAACAGCATGATCAGATTTGACAAAACCCACCATCCTTTCTTAAAGAAAACACTTCAAAAGATAAGAATTGAAAGAAATTTCCACAGCGTGATAAATGGTATATATGGGTGAACCACAGCTGACATCACACGCAATGTTGAAAGACAAAAGCTTTCCCTCCTTAATCTGGGTCCAGACTAAGGATGCCCACTGTCACCAGTTATTCAATATTTTGCTAGAAGTTTTAGCAATTAGGCAAGAAAAAGAAATAAAGGCATCCAAACTGAAAAGGAAGAAGTAAAACTTTCTCTATTTGCAGATGACATGATCCTACATTTAGAAAATCCCCCAAAATCTACAACAAAGCTACTAGAGCTAATAAATGAGTTCAACAAAGTGGTGGGATGCATGATCAACACACAAAAATCAGCAGTGTTTTTATACACTAGTAATGAACAATCTGGGGAGGAAACCCAAGAAAAAAAATTCCACTTACAAAAGCATCTAAAAGAATCAAACATCTAGGAATAAATTAAACCAAGGATATAAAGGACTAGGATTCAGAAAGCTACAAAACATTGCTAAAAGAAATCAAAGAAGACCTAAATAAATGGAAGGACATTCTGTGTTCATGGATTAGAAGATTAAATATCATTAAAATATCAATTCTACTTCATTTGATTTATAGAATCAACAAAATCCCAATTAAAATTTCAATGGCCTACTTTGAAGAAATGAAAACAATTATTACAATGTTTCTATGGAAGGGTAAGAGGTCCTGAACAGCCAAAACATCTTGAAAAAGTAAAACAAAGTTGAAGGACTCACACTTCCTGACTTTAAAGCACATTACAAAGCTACAGTGGTCAAAACAGCATAGTACTGGCACAAAGACAGCAAAACTGATTAATGGAACTGAATTGAGAGTTCAGAAATGGACCATCACATCTATGGTCAACTGATTTTTTTTTTTTTTTTTTTTTTACATTTTTTTTTTTAATTTGCATATGGGCAGGAGGCACCAGGGATCGAACTCCAGACCTCCAGCACGGCAGGTTGGAGCTCTGCCTGCTGAGCCACAGCAGCCGCCCATGCTCAACTGATTTTTGATAAAGCTGCCAAGTCCACTCGACTGGACAGAACAGTCTGTTCAAAAAATGGGGCTAGGAGAACTGGATATCTATGCTCAAAAGAATGAAAGAGGACCCGTGTCTTACACCTTATACAAAAATTAACACAAAATGGGTCAAAGACCCAAATATAAGACCCAGGACCATAAAACTCCTAGAAGCCAAAATTTTGGGTTACTCTGCTAATAGATTCCACACCCTTCTTCATCCCCGATAGTTAAGAGCTACCAAGTCCAATTTATTCTATTCCTGTAATCTCTCTCCTATTGTCTTTTGCCTTCCATCACCATCTTTAGAGAATCAGTCCTTTCCCTTACACCCCAATTTTTTTTTTTAATATGGGCAGGCACCGGGAATCGAACCCAGGTCCTCTGGCATCGCAGGCAAGCATTCCTGCCTGCTGAGCCACCGTGGCCCACCCTCCCTTACACCCCAATTTTTAACCTCAAAACTTGGGGCATAAAATTTTTGTGCCAGTTCCTGATATAAGAGGTATTCTAAGAAACGGAATGTAAATTCTTAAAGGTTGAAAAATTTTAGTTATTATAATGATTTCCAGAGACAGCAGTATATGATATTTGAAATCATAATGCCATGGAGAATTCAGGTTAAGTGAGCCTCCATCTTGAGAGTCACTGGCATCTTATTGTACGTACAATATAAATAAGGAAGTGATTGAGATGAGACACACAGAGGAGACATGGCCTTGAAGAACATCATAGCCAAGGTGTACCAGCTCCTACATACAGCCCATGTGGAAATACCCCAACTCTACTGCCCACCAATGAAACCTGAACTCTCTTCACCAACCAAGGTTGAGTAATCAGAGAAAGCAACTGATTCAAGAGAGGCTTGCCCTTGGGCAGCCTGAGATCTATGACTTGGGCCAGCATAAAAAGATGAGCTGTGTCAACCAGATTCCCCTCTGGAATTTGAAATTGGGAAAAAAGATAAGAGAGAGCTGGCAGCACTGGAAGAAGCTAAAGAGCCTGCCTCGTGCGTTACCTTGAGACTGCTGCGTCCAGACAAGCCACTGCCTTGTGTGGGCCAAAGTCATAAGGAAATAGAAACTGTGAGTGGACAGGAGAAGCTAGTCAGTAGAGGACACTCAATATAAGCAGTAACGGCATAAGGAAAAGAGAGAACATGCAACTGAAACAAGAGAGGTGGAACAGCCAGTTCCAGATCCACCTTGAAACTTGAGTCTTGTTCCAGTCTAAATCCATGGGTAGCCCTTAGCCACTTCTTAACCTGCTTTTCCTGGTGCTCACTTGATTCCTGTTCCTCATGAGCTAAGAGCAGAACTGAAACTGATTCAATTAAGTTGAGAAGAGAGAAAGAATCCATGAGACAAGGTGAGCATGGATGGGGGCACAGTGATGGAATTTCTCATGAACTACTAAGGGAAGAGTAGAAAAGATAAATATATATATGAGGCAAAAGGGGATGGGCAACCTTCAAGTTTTAAATAGACAATTTGTATTTGATGAATGAATGAAGGAAGGAAGGAAAGAAGGTTAAGGCGAGAACATAAACAACTTTGAATAACAGGGTCAAGATTTTAGATGTGATATCACAGCCTACAGGAAACCACTGCAGTGTTGGGACAGGGAGGAAATAACATCAGTAGGGTATTTGAAAAATCACGAAGGTCGTGGAAGAAATTTTCCTTCCCAATGCTGCAGCATGCTTGCCCCAGCCCCACAATGATGGACTGAAAACGTATAGGTAACGTGAGAAGAGCATGAAAGCGGACTTTGGTTGGGGAGTGGACATTCAAAGTAGGATGGACCTCGGGAAGCTCCCAGCCAGGTGGTTTAGAAGTTGGGAAGACCCCCAGCCTGGCATGCAGCTGCTGGAAATGCTGCAACTCTTTTTAACTGATTGGCAATAGCAACAAATCAGGGAATGTCGCTTCCACCTGCAAAGCCAAGATCAGTTCTAAATGAGTCCAACGTCAAGGGCCGTGGGCCCCCCGTGGACTTCCATGTAGAACCCGGAGGTCAGCTGTCTCCTCACACTTCCAGCCTGGCATTTGGAGCGGCCGCCTCAGTTTCCCACCGTGCCAACAGGGACACAGACGCCGGCCGCTCTTTGAATGCCTCCTCCCAGCAGACCCACTCGCAACATCAATGAGCAGTGGCGGTTTCGTGAGGGAAAGGAGAAAGGAGCTTACAGCCCAGCATAAACAGTTTAAAACACACACACGCCCCAAACCAGATACGTGTGTGCTCTAAAAACACTCCTTGGCAGGAAGAGTTTCTCTTACAGTGCATCCTCTCGGTCCAGTCTTCTGGCTCCTCTTTCCCTCTCCCAGATTCCTCCTGCTTTGTTATGCAAAGTCATTCTGTTGGGTCCTAGCTGCTGTCCTCAAATGTGCCTAGCCAAACCGATAACGTGGCTCAGATAAAAGAGCCCTCCTGCCTGCTGAGTTCATTAGACCCAGCCTCCTTAAATGATGATGGGGTTACAAATAAAGCACTTTTGTTTTCTGTTACACACACAGAAATTAATAAGCATATGGATAAGAATCTTATCCATATATCCAACGCAGCACTAGCTATGTCTCCTTGGACCCATGGCTTTCTGTTCTGCATTTGTTATTCTATCTGTAACCTAAGAGGCTTGGGTGGGTTGAGCTCGGTGAGACCCATCTATCATCCAGCCCTCATTTGGAGTCTTTGCATACGGGTCAAGTGGAAGGACACAGGCAGGTGAAGAAGCCAGCCTTATGTAAGCCCAGAAATGAAGGTGGGGGTGTGGGAGGGGCTGGGGGAGGGGGAGGGGGAGGGGGTCATGCTGAGAGGGGTCCCAGTGGCAGGGTGAGTGAGGAGTGGGTGCCGCCCCCAGCAGGGGCTCCCCCCTCCCCCCCCCGCCAGCAGTCATTACGCATGCCGGTGCAGAGCTGCAGAGAAGGAGAAATGGCTGCTTCTCCGCAGCCGCCCACGCTCCAACTGCATTAAGGGTCACACTGGGCCCAAGATGACTTTTTGATGAAGTGGATGCAGCGTCTGGCCAGGGCCAACGGTTTTACCAGAGAGAGATGCTCAGCAGAAAGCACACCCAGCTTTCCAATATGCAATCCTCCCTCCATGCCACCCTTCCACCCCCCCGCCCCCCAACTCTGTTTTCTTTTTTAAAGTGGATCTTCTGGATGTCATTTTCATTTTAAGCTATCTATAGCTGCTCAGTAAGTCAGAAGTGGGGTAGGGGCCGGGCAGGAATCTAACAACAGGCGCTGGGCAGCTTCTGTGGGAACACCTATGGGATGTATAAGGCTCTGAGCAAGGACAGAACAAAGTAGCTTTTATCTCCTGCTTTCCAAAAGCCTTTGTGTGCTTTAGAAGCCGGTTATTATTGCATTATTAAAGCCCCAGTGAGCTGGGGCCAAGGCATGCCTATGCCAGAGCTGTCCCAGGCAGCTTCAGCTGGTTCAGACTTCTCCGGGTCCAACCTGACTCCTGGCTTGTCCCCGCATTCCCGCAGCGGGGAGTAGGGGGAGGAAAGCAGGGCCAGCCCTTAGTGAAGGTGGCCGTGGGCTTCTCACCAAACTGGTTCGTCCAGTTCCTGGGAATTTTTTTGTGCATAATCCGTTTTGCCAATATTATGTTTCTGAAAGCACTAGCAGTGCAAGATGGGGGGTTGGGGACTAGAGGGAGGAGGGACTTTTTTTGGGGGGGAGGGCATATCTAAAATGATATTTTCCTGGGTTCCAGCAAGCAGGCTGCTCAGAGGAAACTGGGTGGGCCAAGCATAAAGGTGTGCCGAGGGGGGCTGAAGCTGGGGTGGGGACAGCCTGGGCCACAGTTCCTGGAGGGATGGTCTGCCCCAGCTCATCAGAGATTGCCAGTCACACGACACCTGTGAGCTTTGTCATCGGCCCCAACTCCTACTTTCATAGACGGGGAAACTGAAGTCCAGAGAGACGAGGTGACGCGCCCAAGGTCGCGCAGTGCAGTGCTGTCCTGCTGGGGACAGCCACCCTCAGGCTGCACACTCACCGAGCACGTGCCAAGTTCATTCCCGAGGTGTGATGCCCTTTAAATGGCAATGCCAGTTTGTTAGCGTCTGGGAAAATAAACATGGGCTGCATTTTTCACTGGGCCTTACGTGGCACCCAGCAAAGCGCAGCATGGTTAGGAATTTAGGCTTCAAGACAAAGCCAAGAAAAAATCAATTATCAATGTCACACCGACGTCCTCCAACCAGCACCAGTGAGATGATTTTCATGTGAATCGGGGAAACAGTCCAGCTCCACAGGATGCAGCACCACAGAATAGTAGAGGGCCGCCATGGAGTGTTGATCAGCCCACACACTGCACAAAGGGGCCTGGCTGAGATGCTGAGTGGTGGTACAAATCCAGCCTGCCCTCCACTGACCTGGCAGCACCCTGGCAAACGGCTCCTCTGGTTTCATGCCATGTTACCTTAAAGTAGTGAAGCTTCCCTCTCTGCTTCTGGCCCTTACTCTGTATTTCCCCTTCCACTTCACCCCTACCCACCAAAAACTTCATTAAATTTTTTTTTTAATGTATCATTTTTCAGGTTCACTTTTTAAGCTACAACCACTGAATTAGCGGTGGGGCCTGCCCACACTGCACCATTTTAAGTCACTGGGTTCGTCTTCAGGCTGCTTATTTCACCTTTGCGGGATGGTCTTCCCACAATGCATCTGACTGACTCTGTTCACGTGCTGCTTCCTCCTGGAAGCCTTCCCTGATAACTTCTCCCCTGCACACCCCCACCCCAGTGGGTGAGATGCCATGCCCTGCGCACCCTAGGAACACACCTATGGGGCTTTCAGTACTTTGGCATGAAACAATCTACCGATGAGCCCATTTTCCCCTTAAACCCGTCCTGTCTAGTGCAGTAGCCACAGGCCACATGCGGCTATTGAGCCCTTGAAAAAAATATGTCCAGTCCAAATAGAGAAGTGAAGTACATGTAAGATACGTACTGGCTGTCACAGTTTAGTATGCAAATAATAAAAATATCCAGTGAATGCTTTTTTTCTTTTTGGCATGGGCAGGCTCTGGGAATTGAACCTGGGTCTCCAGCATGGCAGGTAAGAGTTCTACCACTGAGCCACCGTGGCACACCCTCATTAATACTTTTTATATTGATTACATGTTGAAATGACAAAGTTTTGGGTCTATGGTTTAAATTAAATATATGATTAAAATCAAAATGTCATCGTTCCTTTTTGTTTTTTAAATGTGATCACTAGAAAAATTTAAATTATATATATGGCCTACATGAAATTTCTGTTGGACTGTGCAGCTCAGACGATGCCCCTTTAGCTGTCAGGGGCAATGTCTTGTTCCTCTCGTACCTTCAGCTGGAAAGTATTTGTAACTGCAGGGGCCACCTCGCATTATCCCTGTCGCTGCCCCGTCCGTCTCCCAGGACCTTTGTGCTCCCTGAGCAGAAAGTATGGCCACCCATGACAGTGCCTGGATGAATGTCTAAAAATGGAGGTAAAGTAGGTATTGTATCTAAATATGTGGGGGGAAGATTTTTAAATTTAGTCTTGCTTTAGTTTCACCAGGATGGTAGATGTGATATTGAGATCTTAGAGACTGGGGAGAAAGGAGTGGCGTAGCTGCAGCGCCCTGGGATGGAGTCTTTCCAAGTTCAAGGAAAACAAAGGAAGCAGGAAGAGAACCGGGCACACAGCAGGAGACAGAGCCCCTGTGTTCTCACGGCCGGCAGTTTGTGAGATGAGGGACAAACTTCTTAAAAAGTCAATAATTAGATAAACGAGTCTGGGCCATGCACGTAAACACAGGACAAAGTACATATGAAACAGAATCTAGCATTCATGGCACTATCAGGCAATAGCTCGGTCCATCCTCTTAAATATTGACCAATTTGATGTTACCCTCCATATTTTTAAATCTTTGAATTTTTTTCTGAATATAGAAATTAAATTGGCTCGTTTAAAAAATAATATATATATATCTAAGGCAAAAAAGAAAACCTTTCAATTATAAAGAACTCTTAAGAGCAAAATGTCAAAGTTCTCTGTGACCCCCGCCCATTCCAAACCACACCCCATTAAGCAATCAATAGTAATAGGTTCGTGCTTTTCCTTCTAGACTTCGCCTTCATCCAAATATTTTCTTTGCTATTGCTTTAGAAATTTTTTTTTACAAAAAATGAGATGATGTACTAAATATCATGCTTTTTAAGAATATCAAAATGTTTTCCCATATCAGTATGTGTGAGTATGTATGTGTATGTGTGTGCATCCATTCCTTTTAGCTGCAGCATAGTATTCCATTTATTTAATTCATCTTATTCCTGAACATTCACAGATGAGGACACATTTTTTTTTTATTGCAAACAAGGCTGCAGCAGACAGCCTCAGAAATGTCTTTACAACATTTGAGCTTCCATAAGCAGAAATAGCTCTGTTTATGTCCTAATGAAGATGTTGCATTTAATCAGAATAAAACCGCCCATATTTTCAAAAAGCAAAAACAGATCAGGGTGGGGTGCAGAGAATGAGTGGTAATGATAATTGTGGGTGTTTGGGTTTGGTGTGATGAGTTCTGTTATGATGCAAAAGAAGTCCATTTAGCCTGAATCTCATCTTCTACTGCAGAGCTCTAAAATTGTTCATTTACACCTAAAAGATTTCATCTAAAGTCTAAAATTTGGATCAGAGAATTTGCATGAGCCTCTGTGAAGTTCAAGAACATTATCTTACCTATATCCCAGTAAGAGGTAGAATTTGATATAGGTTTCCATCTGGCGCTTACTGGTCTGTTTCCACTTTTTCCTATTGAACGACGTGTGGGTTCTTTAGTTACACAGGTAACTGTGGTTTGAAATTCAAAACAGCACTATGTCTTTCATAATTCTCCTGAGAAGGAAAAATTCCAACTGTAAAAAATGCCACTAGAGTTTCCCCTACCCCTGCAGTTGTGTCTAAATGTCATCCTTTCCTTAAACTAACATCACTCATCTCTCTGAACTGGTGTGTCCTAACCTGTAAAGTGACGCCAGCTATTCTGAATCATTATTGTGATTCAAGATTGAGGACTAAAGATATTGTACGTAAAACACTAAAATATTGTATAGAATAATGGCAGCTATTATCATTTTCAATTGAAACTACTAGGATTAAATAACAAGAGAAAGAGATAAAACTAAGAGGCAGTTGGGAGAAAAGAATATCTAAGGAATGTTACTAGTAAATTTGGATATTTTTATTGCAGCAACTTGGATCCTATTCTCAAGGGGGCCAAGAACTAAAGGCTATTAAGAAACACTCCTTGGCCAGGCTCTGCATTGGGAATTTTACATACATCATCTTACTTAAGTCTCACCATAAACTTGTGAGACAAGTATTCCCTTTCCATTTTATAGATTGGAAAACCGAAACCCAGAATGTGTAAGTGGCTTTCTTGGATGCATCAAGCTGATAAGTGGATAAGCTGGGACTAAAACAGACCAGTTTGCTCCCAAATATAGGTATGTCCACTAGCCAGGTCGCTGCCACTGCACCTGGCCACCTCAGACTGCTCTCCACTTCCTTATCTCCTGCACAGTTCTTCACCTGGCCCCACTCTGGTCTCTGTGGCAGATTCAGAACCTGCCTCTTGCCCTGCTGCATTCTAAACTTACCAAACTCTTCCAGCTACAAGTGACAGAAAGTTAATGCAAACCAACTTAAGTACAAACGGGACTGAATTGGCTCATGTGCATGAGAAGTTTCAAGGTGGGCTTCAGGCACACCTGCCCCCAGGAGCTCAGATGGTGTCATCTACTCTGTCTCAGCATTCGGCTTGCCTCCGGGTTCTGGATTGATGTTACTCTCAAACAGACTTTTTCTTCCCAGCAGAAACCTCAAAGCCCATGATCCCAGGAAAAAAGAATGCCATTCGTCCTTCCCAGTGTCTACATTTCCTATATGACAAATAGTGAAAATGCACATGCTCTTTCCTCAACTGTGGCTTTGAGGGACAGCCTACCTGGCTGGCCAGCCTCAGTCTCAGACCCACCCTGGTGACCTGGGGAGGTGAGGTCACCACTACCCGAATCATATGATGTGGTTCCCCTACACAATATAGGGTTCTACCTGTAATGACAAGCAGGGCAACATAAGTCCTCAATACACCAAAACCCCAGCTATCCTCTGCAGAATTCTTGTTTTTCATTCAATAACAACTCTTTCATAAACCTTGCCTTTTGCCTGAGAAAGGTCCTATTTCAGATTCACAAGGATTCCGTAGCTGTTTCCATTTGCATGTTTCCCCTTGAATTATTACATACAACCACACATGGTATATCTTGTTCCCGCTTCCTGTCTGATTTAGCATAATGCCATGGTGATTTTCGGATGCTTTTGGATGCAGTTTTCAGAAAATCCTAGTCAAAATGGCTTAAACAAAGAAAATCTCTTTTCCCACATAATTAGAAGACCCAGGGTAGGGCAGTTACGGGGTTGACTAATTTAAAGCTCAGATTCTTGGATTTTCCTCTCTGCCATCCTTAATGAGTCAGCTTCACCCTCAGATGTGTTCCCCTCAAGGTTATGAGACAGCTACACGATCCTGGGCCCCTTACACAGCTGGCGCCCATCTGCTCAGGTTGCCTGGACAACAGCACACCTTGGTCAGCATGTGTCACACGCTGCCTACAATGGTGAGAGCTGTAACCCTTTCTCTGCAACCGACTAGAGACCTCCCCTCTGCCATGAAGGCAAAGAAGCTGAAGCTTCAATGCCTCTCACTTTGTCCTTCCAAGGACCTGGAGAGGTCTCAGCAATGTGCTCACATGATCATATGTTTTGTAGAATTTGCAAATGTATGCTATTTTAACCACAATTGAAAAGAATGCTAGCTCTCACCCTCAGATCCACCCCCACCCCCACCCCATCTCCTATCTCTTCAGGTGGGATGGCATTGGAGGGCCCCCAGGTATTTGGGGGATGCAGTTAAGAGGAGGGTGAGGGGAAAGTTTAGCTTGGGTTTATGAGAATATAGCTATGTGGTCTGCCATCCCTTCTGTGTATAGCTATGTTATTGCTGGCCATCCCAGAGCGAGAATGGCTTTCTGGAACATTCCTATCACCCGCGGTGCCCACTCGTCAACCATCTTGGTACGCAGGGCAAGGCTTTCACACAGAAACATGAATGGATCCTTCAGCTCCCAGCACTAGATGTATATGGAGAATAGAAGAGAAATACAGTCTGAAATGTGGAGAGCCTGAGAGAGCATATGAAAATTCTTCCAAACATCAGATGTTTAAAGTTTTAAGTGAATGATTCATTAATCACAGACACCTGAGTAGACTGAAAGTTCTCTGTTATGAGGAATATGCCTAATAATGCAGTGCATTCAATCACAACTTTTTGTTGTTATTTTTTATGGGAATTATGAGAAATAGAATTTATGACGATTTCTATGTCTACATGGCATATACCCATAGCCTAATGACAAAAGTAAGCGTGCTTAGAATAGTTCATGTATGATAGAAACTAGATAGAAGTTTTCTAAAATTTGACAACGATCATATAAATTTACATGACAATTACCAATAAGTTGGGAAGTTAAACTAATATCTTTAAACTATCAATAATAAAAAACAAGTTTTGATTAGCCATTCTAGAGGAAATGCTGAATTACTTTTCTCTCTGTAGAACATGACACCAGAAAAGTATAATTAAATAAAGAGGTGATCAAAGAGTTTACAGCCAAAAGATGTTTAAAAATATATATACGTGCTATTCTGGGCAGTTAAAATATCATAATTTTCATTCTTTTTCAGACAGAGGATCTCCAACATTTAAAGAGGTTGGCCCCCCATAAAATCTGATTGACCACTGGTTAAGGGAGAAAGTGCAGCAATATTAAAACTGACTTTTGTTTCACTCTTAACTGGTAAATCTGAGTTTCTGTGCAAGATCCCCTGTAAGGAAAACAGGATTTTTGCCCTTGGAACTGGAAAATTAGTCTTTAACCAGGCCAAAATAGGGGCAGCATGGAATGGTGGCAGACACTAGAGTTTGGCCCGATTTTTGACTCTCCAGTAAGACAAATAGAACTTGGACATATTATTTATCCTTGGAAGTCAATCTTTTCATCTATAAAATGAGAACGTTGGGTTAGATGGACTCAAAATTCCCTCCAGTGCTATGTCTCTGATTTTTTGTTGTGTTTGTCTTTTTGTGTGTATGTCTTTGATTTTAATAGCTAAATGTTGCTAAATGGAGATATCTCATGACTTGCTGTGCAGGGCACAGAAGAATGACTCATGAATTTTTAATTTGTAAATGCCTTCTGCTAACTTTGTGAACCTGATCATTCACATAAGTAGGTTAAACATCTCCCTCATATATTATTTTGCCCTGTTCAATTATTGAACAAAACCTTTTTCTCATACATAAGACAATGGTAAACATTTGCAATGTCCCTTCTAAGCAGTCATGAATTCTGTATAAGTGGAATCTAAAATAATAAACCTTTACTGTTAAAACTATGCCATCACCTCTTATTTCTATGCCCTTTCTAATTTCTTTAGACTAACTTATATATTTGGTTTTATTTTAGCTACACCAAGTTCTTAGGGAGTACATAAAGCAGGGAAAATTATGACCATTTAATGGATATGGAAACTTATGATGAAAAAAAGGCTAAATCACTCTTCTATTAGTTGTAGTTATCTAGGGAGAGAAACAACTAGAGATACAACTTGGCCATGCTATTTATCCTTGGAAGTCAGTCTTGTCATCTGTGTCTAGTACTCAGATGTCCAGTCCCATTATGAAGGTCAACATACAAAACCAAACCTCTGGGACAGAGAGGTGGACACCCTGGCTATGAGAATTACTATCAAATATTGACCAAAGGCTCAGGATTTCATGACAAGGGAACATGGATTCCCCAATCTTGGGGATAAATCTGGAATTAATTTTCGAGATTAAAGGAAAGGCAGTTGAGAGTAGCCAGGCCCCCAAAGGTAAATGGGGCCTTGCACTGATACCTCCCGCCAGCCCCAGTGCACAGCTAAATGGCCTGGCTGAGCGAGTGGTAACCATCAGCCAGCTCAGAGTCTGTAGAACACAGATAACATTGACTGGACACCAGTTGGCTGCCTGGTGTCAGCTGGTCCTCTCTGACCTGTACTCCGGAGGATGCTTGAGATTAGTCAGTTTATCCCAAGTGGAATTAGGACACACGAAAAGGACACGAGTATCTCCCACACCTGCGTACCTCAGTGTGCTTGCACCTGCCCAGGAACCTCTATTCAAATATTGATGAACAGCAGCTATGCCACAATAGCCGCCCAGCCGGTGCTTTCTGCTCCACCCTGTCAGTGAAATGGGAGCTCCCTCTGAAAGGCAGGCCTGGCTTCTGCAGGAAATGGATAGCAGTGTTTCTAAAATGTGCAGCTGGAACAGCTCAGCTTGGAAGTGAGTGGAGCTATGGCTGCTTGTGCATAAGCCTTAATTTGAGTTTGGTGAATGGCTATCTTGCAATAATTGCCAGCTGTTTCCTTAAAAATAAAATTTTATTTATTTATTTATGCATTTACGTATATATTTGAAACTGCACTAAGAAGAACACCAGAAACACATTTTGGCACAGGACTCGGCTCAGGGCTCAAGCCTCTCAGTCCGCTGAGGCTGCCATCAGGACTGACTACTTGATGGGGGTCTGTCCAGGCTAGTTGTTCAATCACTGCTCTCCATGACAACTTCAGCCCACTGAGCCCCTTGAAGACAAAAATGCAAGTAAAAATTCAGCTCCTGTTAACACAAACAAACTTTAAATGTACAAAGTTAGAACTGCAGTATCCACTTGGTGATTCTGGCTTCTCAGAATTTTTAATGAAGATAAACACATCTTGGCATTATTTTTTTTACCCAAACACTGACTTGTGAGGTCTCTTCCTTCCTCACACTTAAGATCTCTGATAAAACAACTCTGCTGTTCCATGCCCTTTCGTCAAAGATAATCCATAGCTATCAGAAAGGAAGAAAACGATGGAATAGTGTTTTTGTTTCCTAGTTTGGCTTCAAGCAGATACCGTGAAATGTGTTAGCTTTAAACAAGGGGGATTTATTAGCTTACAGTTTGAAGCTGTGAGAATGTCCAAATCAAGACATTAAAGTGATGCTTTCTTCCTAAAGACAACTGCTGTTGGTCCTTGGCTCCTTGCCACATGGAAAGGTACATGGTGGCATCTGTTGGCTTCTCCTTTCTCTTCTGGGTTCTGTCAATTTCTGCTTCTTGCTCCTGTCTCTCTCTCTCTCTCTTCATTCCATTTACAAAGGACTCCAGTAAAGCATCGAGACAGAATATGGTGGGTCATACCTTAACTGAAGTAACCTCATGAAAAAATCCTTTTTACAATGGGTGCACACCCACCGGGATGGAGTTGCTTTAATGACATGATTTTCTGGCATACATAAAGTTCCAAACAACCACAAGTGGGAAAAATTAACTCTTGCTTAGTGCATGCCTTCTGTAGGGTAGGGCCTGTAAATTCATATATCTTTTTTGGGGGGTGGGGTGGTGAGCGGTGCATGGTCCAGGAATCGAACTCGGTTCTCCCACATGGAAGGTCAGCATTCTACCACTGAATGACCCGAATGTATAAATCTTTTATACCTTCTGTTTTGGTTTGCTAAAGCTCCCAGAATGCAATATCCAAAAAATGGTTTGGTTTTACAAAGGGATTTATTAAGCTACAATTCTAAGGCCCTGGAAATGTCCAAATTAAGCATCAGCAAGAGGATAACGTCACTGAAGAAAGGCTGATGGCATCAGTAATCCTCTGTCACGTGGGAAGGCACATGGCGATGTCTGCTGGCCCTTCTCTCCTGGTTTCAAAATGGCTCTCTTAGCTCTTATGGGTCCTTCTGACTTCTGCTGGGGCATTTTCCTTTTTCAAGCATCTGTGCTTTCTCCAAAATGTCTCCCGCTTAAAGGACTCCAGTAAGTGGATTAAAACCCACATTGAATGGGCAGAGTTACATTTCCATACAAAACAACATAATCAAAAGATTCCACCCAACAGTAGATCTGCCCCCACAAGATTGGATTCAAAGCACATGACTCTTTGGGGGCATACAACAGTTTCAAACCAGCACATTCCACCCCCATAAAACATGTTCAATAGGACTTTCCATAAATCCTTTCTGGATTGCAGCATTTCTAATCTTGGCTTTTTCTGAAATGGCTGACTGGTTCATGTTTTGTTAAATCCTCCACATGAGGCATTCTTTTCTGAGGTCTCACTTTCTGGAAGCCCAAGATTTTCTAGACCATCAATTTCTGGTTTCTTTGTACTCAAGAGTTCAGTTCTAGCTTGTCCCTTTCTTGTTTCATTTTACTATTAGCAACAAGGAGAAGCCAGGCTACATTTCCCACATTTAGTTTGGAAATCTCTTCAACTAAGTATACCATCTTATCACTTTCAAATTCTACTTTCTATCCAACACCAGTACTCAATTTTGCCAAATTCCCTGTCAATTTAAAACAAGGGTTGTGTTTCTTCCACTTTGCAACAACACATTCATTATTTCTGTGTGAGTCCTCATCAGAAGTATCCTTAGAGTCCACATTTCTACTAACAGTAGAATTCAGGTCTTTTTTTTTTAATCAAGCATATCACAATTCTTCCAGAACCATCTCCTTATTCATTTATGAAGCCGTTCAAGTATTTTTTTGGTATTTGTAAATTGCAGCACTCCACTTCTCTGGTAGCAAAATCTGTTTCAGTTTGCTAAAACTGCTGGAATACAATACGCAAAAAATGGATTGGCTTTACAAAGGGGATTTATGAATTTACAATCCTAAGACCATAGAAATGTCCACATTAAGGCATCAAAAAGAAGATACCTTCACTAAAGGAAGGTTGATTGTATCTGGGTTCCTCTGTCACATGGGAAGGCATACGGTGATGTCTGCTGGCTCTTTTCTCCTGATTGGTTTCAATGTGGCTCTCTCGGCTCCCATGGGTCCTTCAGGCTTCTGCTGAGGCATTTTCTTTCTTCAAGCATTTGTGCTTTCTCCAAAATTTATTTTCCTTTTAAAGGGCTCCAGTAAGTGGATTAAGACCCTTCTTGAATGATTGGGTCCACAGCTCCATGGAAACAACCTAATCAAAAGGTCCCACCAAACAATAGGTCTGCCCCCACAAGACTGCTTTAGAAGTACATGGCTTTCTGGAATACATAACAGTTTCAAACCAGCACATCTTCCTACAAATCTAAACCAGAAATGGGCATTAGAATTCCCATGAATAACTGAGGCCCCTAAAGGGTAGGCAACTTTTCCAAGGTCACAAAGGGAGTATGTTCTGACCTGGCCTGCTCACTCCCAAATACCCTCTCCAATGCCCAAATCTGTGAACTGTGTTTATTACAACTAACAATTCGTCAAATTCTAGGGACTCATTGGCCCTCATTAATTGAAATCAGTCTGCATTTTTGAGTTGCTTTAATGCTCATAAGTCTGACACACAAGAAGGCAAACATAAAGCATTTTATATGGTAAAACTACTGATAAAGGCTAATCTTCTTTAGGAAACAAAGAATAGCCCACTGATTACTTTTCCCACCATTCTTTACTGTTAATGGTCTTTGGTCACTGTTCTACTAGGTGCAAAAAGAAACTGGAAATATAAACCAAAAGCTTGGCTCTTCTCCTTCATTATAAGGTGGCCTAAGTTTTGTCACTCAACTTTGTGGTGTCCCACTTTCCTTATCTGTAAAATGGGCACAATAGTTATGCTGAAGGTGAAATGAGACTATATATTTGAAAGCTCTTTGAAATATTATTCAGGTGTCTTGGCTTCTAAGAAATGCAAACATGGTGTGAAATAGGTACACACATATAATAACAGCTAATGATAACACAACAGTGGATATTCAATGACTGTGTGTAGGCACTGAGCTAAATACCTAGAGTCATGATTTAATTCAATCCTCCCAACATAATGAGATGAATTCTAAGGAAAAAATGAACCCAGAGAGATAAAAAAATTTGTCAAGCCACATAGCTGAAAAATGGCAGAATCAGGTAGGATTCCAACCCAGATGGTGTCCTTGCAATGTCATGCTATTTACCACTACCTATACTGCCTCTCCTATGTAAGTGTGATAAGATAATACTTGTGACAGAAGTCTTTATATAAACAATTATATTCACTATCACAGGATAAACTTTTTTAAATTAGAGAAGTTGTGGGTTTATAAAACAATCCTGCATAAAATAGAGGATTCCCACACACCACTTCACCACCAACACCATGCATTGATGTGGATCATTTGTTACAATTGATGATCACACATTTTTACAACTGTACTATTAAACTAAAGTCCATGGTTTAACTTAGGGCTCACTGTGTATTGTAGTTCTATGAATATTAAAAAAAAAAATTTTTCTGTTACCATGTGTACAATCTAACATTTCCCCCTTTTAACCATATTCAGATACACATTTCAGTGCTATTAATTGCATTTGCAATTTTGTGCTCCCATTACCAAAACATTTCCATCATTCAAAACTGAAAGCCTGTACATTTTAAGCCTTAACTTCCTGTTCTAGTTTGTAAACTGTTGGAATGTAGCATGCCAAAAGTTTATAGTTCTAAGGCCATGAAAATGTCCTAATTAATGCAAGGCTATAAAAATGTCCAAATTAAGGCATCCATGGAAAGATTGAGAAAAACCCTAGAATGAGCTGAGACTCAGCATCAAGGGATTGAGAAAAACCTTCTCGACCAAAAGGGGGAGGAGTGAAATGAGACAAAGTGGCAATGACTGAGAGATTCCAAACAGAGTCGAGAGGTTATCCTGGAGGTTATTCTTATGCATTAAGTAGATATCACCTTGTTATTCAAGATGTAATGGAGGGGCTGGAGGGAACTGCCTGAAAATATAGAGCTGTGTTCCAGTAGCCATGTTTCTTGAGGATGATTGAATAATGATACAGCTTTCACAATGTGACTGCGTGATTGTGAAAACCTTCTGTATGGTGCTCCTTTTATCTACCATGTCAACAAACGAGTAGAACATATGGAATAAAAATAAAGAATGGGGGAACAAATGCTAAAATAAATTTCGTTTGAAATGCTAGTGATCAATGAAAGCGAGGGGTAAGGGGTATGGTAGGTATAATCTTTCTTTTTCTTTTCCATTTTAGTTTTATTTCTTTTTCTATTGTCTTTTTATTTCTTTTTCTGAATTAATGCAAATGTTCTGAGAAATGATGACTATACAACTAAGTAATGATATTGTGAATTACTGATTATATATGTTAATGTTTTATTTGGTTTGTTAATTTTTTTAATTAATAAATAAATTTTAAAAAATGACCTGGCACACTGGGAATACTCAATAAATGAGAGTTGGTTTTGTCACAAAAATATTATATTCATAATAATAAAGTATTATTACTATAACAAAGTGTTAAGAAATTGTCCCAAACTTTGTTTTTCAAACCAATCCCCCCACACACACACACCTCTCACCATCTTACACACTCTACAGTCAAGCCACATTCATTTGTCTACTCAACAAATATGTTCTGTGTGTTTGGGGCACTGTTTTGGGCACTGGAAATACAGCAATGAATGAAACAGTCAAAAAGCCCTGCCATATATATCATACATCCTAGTAGAGACAGACAGACAGTAAATAAGTAAAATTACAATACACTGTTCTCAAAGTGTTTTCCCTAGACCAGTAACATCACCTGGGGACGTGTTAGAAGTACAAATTCTCAGGGCCCACCCCAGACCTACTAAATCAGAATTCTGGGCATGGGTCCAGCAAACTTTTAACAAGCCCTGCAGATGATTCTGATAAGTGCTGAGGTTTAAGAACCACTGATAGAGTTTATCAGTGATAGTGTTTTGGAGAAACGTATGAAATGAGGGTAGGAATGCAGGGTTGGAGAGGTGGGGTTGTGAGATAGGTAGGTGAAAAGGCCTCACTCTGAGCTTCTGCTCAAAGATTTAGAGGGTGAGGGAGAGCCCCTGAGGCTATTCATGGAAGAGTGTCTTGGGCAGAAGGAATGGCAAATGCAAAGGCAGGAGCAGACTTGGAAAATTCAAGGAACAGCAAGTAGGGCAGCACAGCTGGACTGGGGAGAGCAAGGGGAAGAAAACAGGAGGAGATGTGGGAGAGGTCATGAGACTTCAGATTGCGGAGAGACCTGTAAGACATTATAAATAAGTCAACATTTATATACTGAACTACCCACAGATTGCCTAAAAAACACTGTGCCTTTTCCTATATAGGCCATTCAATCCCTTTTCTTCCTTAGACATCTCAGATCTCATGCTGTCACACTGAGCCTCTTCTGTCTCTAATTCCATGGGGACTTTGGCTTATCCTAGGCTAGAACGTTCCATTGCTTGAGTGCCCAAGTTTGCAAACACTGTTGGATTGTGGCCTTCTAAAGCAGAAATTAATCTTTTTTTTCTTTAACCCCAGTGCCTATCACAATGTCTGTGCATTGCAACAAACTTGTATATATATATACATATATACATCTGTATATATATACACTGAATTTCTCCTAAGTTTTCAGGATTGAAACTGTTTCAGTTCACTAAACCTGTAAGAATACAATATACCAGAAATGGGTGGGAATTATTAGTTTACAAATCTATAGTTCTAAGGCCATGAAAATATCCTGATTAAGGCATCAACAATATCTTCTCTGAAGAAAGGCTGATGGCATCCAGGGTTCCTGTCACATGGGGAGGAACATGGCCAGTGTCTGCTGCTCCTTCTCTCCTGGGTTTTGTTATTGCTTTCAGGTTCTGGCTCTTACAGTTTCTGTGGATTCTTGCTTGCTAGCATCTCTGGGTGTTTCTCTCCAAGCTCTCTTGACTTTTTAATCTTTTTTCCTCTCATAAAGGACTCCAGTAAATGATGAAGACCTAGTTTGGGTGGGCTGGTCACATCTCAGTTGAAACAACCTAACCAAAAGGCCCCACCCACAATAGGTCTGTCTCACAGGGATGGATGGATTAAAAGAACATGGCTTTTCTGGGGTACATAGCTTCAAACCAGAGCAGAAACCAAGAAAAGGAGCTCATAGATTTATTCTCAAACCACTAAAGCAGTTTGAATTTGATTTTTACCAAAACCAGCACAGTCACTCCTTATTCCCACCTGGTTTCCTTTGTGTCTGATGGCTAACTAGTTCTGTGTTAGTTACGGTCTGACTATCACCAGAAAGTATTATGAATTTACTGATAATTTGGGGCCAGTATGGACCAAATCGTATGTGGCATGAAAAGAATATTGGCATTAGAATGAATCAAAACTGGTTTCGAATGCTTGTCCCACCATTCACTCAGGGTCTTACCTTCTCCCATATCATGAGCCCCTTTAGCATCTGGTGACGCCTACAGACTCCTTCTCAATATGAGGTTTTTTAATGCATAAAATAAAATATATAGGATTAAAAAGGAAACAAATTTCATTGAAATTACATTAAAAATTGTCAGATGGTGGTGATGCTAGCACAACAGGGAACATGATTAACAGCACTGAATTATATATTTGAATGTAGTTAAAGGGGAAATTTTAGGTTGTACATATGTTACTAGAATAAAAATTAAAAAGAACAACAACACAGGACTGCACAACACAAACTGTGAACCCTAATATAAACTATGGACCATGATTGACAGTACAATTATAATTATATTCTTTCTTCATTTTAATAAAGGGATGACACTAATGCAAGGTATCAATAATAGGGAGAGTATACAGAAACTCTATTTTCTGCATGATTCTTTTGGTAAGCCTACAATTTCCTTAATTTAAAAGAATGTATACTGAAAGAAAAAAGTTATCAGAATCTCAGAATATGCAAATTTATGGAGACAGAAAGCAGATTACGGGGATCCAGGGGTAGAGGTAAAGATCGGGGAGTGAACACTTAACGGGTACAGAGTTTCTGTTTGGGGTGATGGAAAAGTTTTGGTGATGGACAGTTGTGAGCGTAGCACAGCATTGTGGGTATAATTAACACCAATGAATTGTCTACTTGAAAGTGGTTAAAATGGGAACTATGTCATATAGATGATACTATTATAAAAAATAGTATTATTGAAATCCAGATAGGCCAAGCCCTGGATTTCAAGGCTTGCCCTTATGAAACTTACTTCTGTAGAGAAGTACATAAGACTACCATAATGAGTCCCAAAAGATGCTTCTAGGAAGTCTCTCTGTTGCTCAGATGTGGCCTCTCTCTCTCTCACCCCAACTCTGTGAGGAAAATTGTTGCCCCTCCCCCCACATGTGGTACAAGCCATTCAGGGGTAAATGTCTCCCTGACAATGTGGGGCGTGACCCCTGGATGAGCCTGGCCCTGGCACCTTGGGATTAACAACAGCTTCCTGATAAAAAGGGGGAAAAGAAGTGTAATAAAATAAGGCATCAGTGGACAAGAGAGATCAAATGGAGTCAAGAGGCTATTCTGGGAGCTATTTTTATGCAAGCTTCAATTAGATAGTGCTGACTGCTATGGTTTGCTAAATCCCAATCAATGTCACTCCTGTTGAGTCTTTTTAAAAATTATTGTGAAAAATAATGTATATACAAAAAAGCCATAAATTCCAAAGCATACCACAATCATTAATTGTAGAACAAATTTTCAGAGTTTGGTATGGGTTACAATTCCACAGTTTCAGGTTTTTCCTTCTAGCTGCTCCAAGATACTAGAGATGAAAGGAAATGTTAATCTAATAATTCAACAGTATGATTTGTAAAATCCTATCTTCTCTGTTATAACTCCACCTTCTCCTTTAATATTTCTCCCAATCTTTGGGGGTATGTAGGCTATGCCCATTCTATTTTTTTTATGTTGGAAAGGGTTGTTGATGATATGGAATGGGGGATGGAACTAGTTGATGCTCTGGAGAGGCTGACTCCTTTGGGTTTCAGGACTTATCTGGCCTAGGAACCCACCTGGAGGTTGTAAGTTTTTGGAAAGCAAGCATAGTGAGTAGAAACTTTGCAGAATCTCAGATAAAGCCCCATGTGTTCTTTAGGGTTGGCAGGAATGGTTTTGGTTGGGGTTTAGCAAAGCATGATAAGTAGCAATATCTAGCTGAAGCTTGCATAAGGTTATCCTCCAGAGTAGACTTTCGACTCTGTTAGTCATTGATACCTTATTTGTTACACTTCTTTTCCCCCTTTTGGTCAGGATGGCATTGTCGATTCCATGGTGCCAGGGCCAGGCTCATCCCTGGGAGTCATCTCCCATGTTGCCAGGGAGACTTTCACCCATGGATGTCATGACCCACATAGACTCTTGTTGACTCTTTAGAATAAGTAGGGCTCAAAGTGAGACTCTATAAAGGTTTCATGAACTAGATTTACCTTCCTGGACCATGTAATTCCTGGAGGATTCATAGGTCAGATGAATCCTGAAACTCAGAGCTACCAGCCTCTCCAAGATTATCAATTAATTTCATCTCCATCCTTTAATGGGGACACCCCTTCTCAACATGAAAAGTCAGAATGGACATCGCCCAAAGATCCCATCTCCCAAAGATTGGGAGAAGGACTAAAGGAGGAGAAGGTATAACAGAGAAAATGGGACTTAACGAGTGTGGCTACTGAATCAGTAGATTAATATTCCCTCTATCCTCTGGTGTTTTAGAGCAGCTAGAAGGAGAAATATGAAATGGTGGGATGGTAGCCCATGACAAACTCTGGGATCTGTTCTGTAACTACTTGTTAACTGTGCTTTGAAAGTTATTGCTTTTTCTTTGTTTGTTTTATATAAATATATTATATAGTATTTTACAATAAAAAAGTTTTTTAAAAATTTATCAAAGCCTCATTAATTAAATAGTTGCTCCTTTCCTCCCTGATCTGCTGACCCACTATATAATATATGATAACTCTATATACGCGGTGGTTGATATCTGGCTCTCTATTCTATTCCACTGGTCAGCACGTCTAACTCACTGAAAATTCTATTCCAAACTAATTACAATAGTTTGATAATAAATCTTGATATTTGATAGTACAAGTCTCCCACTTTCCTACACCTCCATTCACAAGCATCTCAGCTATTCTTGACCCTTTATGCTTCCCTACAAATTTTAGATTATGTTAAGGTCCATGCAGAAACACTCAGATTAGAGACAGAAAGCAAATTGGTGGCTGCCAGTGGATGGGAGTAGAGGGATAAAGAAGTGACTGCTTATCGGACATGGAGTTTTCTTTTGGGGCAATGAAGTTGTTTTAGAACTAGACAGAGGTGGTGTGGCATGACATTGTGAATGTTCTAAGCGCCACTAAATCGTGTATTTTTAAATGGTCAATTTTGTATTATGTGAATATGACCTCAATTCAAGATTTTTAAAAACTGCATTCAAATATTAAAAAGTTGTTATAGTAATATTTCTACATCTTTATTAGTACTTTAAGTACAGGATCTAGAAGCAGACCTAATAAGCACCAAATGTTTGACGTAATGATGAGCATAAATGATGTTTTGTGATATGTGATATAAAATTGTCTGTAATTTCTGTTACCAACATAGATACAAATTGCTACCGTGATTTGTGATTTATGTTCATGATTGAAGGAAATGCCAAGTTTCAGTTTGACTCTCACTTTATGGTGAAGACCCTCTAATAACTTCATCATGTTATCTGGGACAAATTCAGTATTCTCTAAATCTCACTATTCTTATCTGTAAAATAATGCTGAATAGATGACAGCTATTATTATTATTATTATTATTATTATTATTGCTGTTGTTGTGGTTTGAGCAGCCGCGTTAGTAGTTAAGGACCCTCCATATTCTGAGTCACTTCTTGGGTATAGCCAGAGTCATCTCTATGAGTTGATCTGGTATGCAGTGATCCTTTTAAGTCCAGGATTCCTACCCGCAAAATGTCCCTTAATAACCTGAAATTCTTTTAGAGAAGCATGCATGCCTTTGGGGACTGAATGAGTTTCAGCTTCAAGAAACTTCTAATAAAAATTAAATACTCCTGTTGAACTGTCACTCAAAACCCTAGTCATGCTCACTTACAGTCCTAAATTAGTAGGACATTTGCTAGCCCAGGAGGAAATGTGGGTGGATAAAAAAAGGAGACCCATACTTGGGACAATCTGCCCCCAATTTACTGTTTTTCCAGAGGGCCCTTTATTGTGACTAAATTGTTTGCCGAACAAGATCATCCTCAGTTGATAGTCACAGTTTCAAAGAAGATTTTCCTAAAGTTCAGCTGTGTGTGATTATAATTTGCAAGTATCTAAAATACCCATGTATTCTAATTCATTCTCCAGTTAATTTCTATCTTGAAATAGTATCTTTACTATCTTTTGAATGACATTAAATTGATTTTCAAGCACCTGAAAGGTGCTTTCTTCTGGACCAATCCCTCTAGAATTGCTCTCTTCATGAACCATGCAGTTTCTTTAAGCTTTGTAGGTCAGTGCTTCTCAAATACTAGTATATATAAGAGTCACTTGGAGAGACCATTAAAAGACTGCTGGATCCCAGAATCTTAGAGACTGATTCAGTAGGTCTCAAAATTTGCATTTTTTAACAAGCTCCCAGGTTTCTTTACCTCTCTAATCCCTGTTTCTTTGTCATTAAAACAGGTTACCTTCTTTACAGGACTGTTGAAAAGATTAGGAAAAGATAAGATATGCAAATGTATTCGGAGCACTAATGGAAATGTAATAACTATTAATTCCTATGATAAAGGGATTATTATAGAGAGAAGGACAAGATGTCTCAGAATGCTTTCTGGAGATGATGCCAGAGCAGAGTCTTGAAGAAACAGTGATTGGGGAAAATGGGGTGTCCCCAGCATTAAAAATCATGTGTCAAGACTGAGGTGCACGAAAACTATAGCTAATTCAGAAAGCTGCCAGAAGTTCCCCTTGGCTGAAGTGGGTATGTATATCATATGTGGCCATGCAGGGACTTGATGGCAAGGACTTTTCGAGCCATAGTAAAGAGTTTCAACTGTGTTCTGAAGGAGATGGCAAAACGTTGAAGTTTTTTTCTAAGCAGGCCAATGAAGTGAAGTAGCGAGAGCAGGAGGAGAAGGGGCCTAGGATGATGCCCAAGTTTTGTCTTCAGTTTAGATGCAGGTGATGATGACACAAACCAGCTGGAGAAGTGCCACGGAAGAAAAAGCTGGTTGGAGAAAGAAAATAAGGTAAATGTCAGTCATACTGAACTCAAGGCACCTGTAGGTCACCCACATAAAGATACCAAGGGCCAGTTAGATATGAGACTCGAAGTGTCTTGGAGAAATCTTGAAATATGGATTTGGTAGACCTTAGAATATAAGTGGAAATTACATCTGCAGTGATAGATGAAATACTCAAGAAGTGTGCAGAATGAGAGAAGACTGAATTTTAGAAAGGACCAACATTTGAGAGCTATCTTCAACAGAACTTAAGTCAAGGTTAATGGCAGTGGGTTGGGCCCCCACTTCTTGTTCTCACATCTTTACACGAGCAAACTCTGGTTTAAATGGACTTTAAGCTCAGCCTTTGTCAATGGTACCCACAACATTCAAAATGGTAACGCAAGGTAATGTCACCCAAGGGCCACAGGGGACTTGAAGGGAGTTAGAAGAGAAAGCATGGACTGATGATAATTGAGAGGTGAACGTTATCACAAGCATTGCCCTCTTTCCATTCCTCAGTAGCTAGAGTCCCTACGGACACAAGTCCAGGACCAACTATTGCAATTGGTCATCCTCTAGAGATGGGTCTTTTTTCCAAGAATTTTTGCATGAGTGAAATCTCTTGATTTGCCGTAGCTCAGAAATCTTCCCCAGGGAGAAAGATATTGTGAACTATGAGTCATCACAAAATAAATGCAGACACCTTTCTCTCTTTAAGACAAATAAGACACCAACATTAATCCTATTTCCTACTACCAAAGCTATTTTCTCGGGCTTGGCCAAACCATCACCAACAAGCAGGATCCTGCATCAGACCAGCTCTGAGCACAGTTCAATGTCACCTTACCCACCCGCCACAGGCTTCTGAACAGTCTGACCCACAGAACAGCAAATTCCAAAGCCTGCTCTTTGAGTCTGATGAGAGTAAATCTAGTGAATGAAGAAAACTAGCAGACACTAGGGGTGCCTTCTATGTAGAACAGAACAGAGGAGAAGCTGAGAAGTTGGTGGGGAGAAGGAAATGCTCCCTTTTTTAGGAGACTCCCTGTTAGACCACAATCCAGAGGTATTCTATGCAACCCTGTCTTACCTTAAGGAAATCCAGTGTTTAAGAAAATCCAAACCAGCAGATAAAATAGGGGTCAATTTTAAGTGTATTTTCCCCTTAAATAGTACATTTAAATATGATTTCACGCTTGAAAATTCCCTCTACCCTCATTTTTTGGACTATATAAGGCAAAAGATGAAGCATACCTGTGTCAAGTCTAGCTACCCCCAATAGTCAATAAATACTGGTCATTTTCAAAGACTTTTTCTTAGGAAGAAAACCTGTGGTCTGATTCTTGTGGGAACACAACTCCTGTTCTGATTTCAGTGAGGCAGAAGGTCAGGAAGGGGACTGAGGTTTTGATAGGATTGTCACAGGCTAGGAAAACACAGGAAATGTTAAATCAGAAGGAACGAAAACACAATGTACAGATGGGAATCTGATCTCTGCAGACCTATCTTTATTATAGCTGGAGGTGGGGCGGGGGGGGGGGTAGACCAGGAGAAGCAAATCTAAAACCACCAGACTGTTGAAACAGAACTGTAATTGGGGCAAAAAGCCTTCCTCCTAACAGGAATGGATTGTCCAGCACTTGGTAAATACCTGGGCATGGCCAGGAGCTGAGGTGGTCAGGCACTTAAGTACCCTGGGCTGGAACATGCTCTTCTCACAGGCAGTAACCAGGAACTTTCTAGAAGAATTTGTTCCAGTTTGTTATTACACCTTGGAATGTTAAGACTTTAACTCTAGGTCTAAGGAGACCACTTCCCAAGGCAGTGTATTAAACAAGAGTGGGGAGGAAAAACTATAAGTGGCCTGTGGTCCGTGAGCTTAGAAGAGGGTGGGGGGGAGTGGGGAAGGGACACCCTGAAATGAACCAAGTGGCCATGACTGCCCATCTGTCAATCAAGTTCTGGAATCCAAGGATCAGGCCAAATGCAAAGAAAGGCTTCTTTAACTTCTGTTATTAAAAAAAAAAAATAGTAAATACATCTTTACAGAGGAGAGGAATCTTCTTACAAGACCCTCTATCATCTGCTGTGGGGGTAGAAAAGGAATTGTTCTCCTTAGAAATAGATGCTGGTTAAATACTTACCGGCTGAATTAGGTAAGAATTCAATTCCATGGGGTCTGAACATTTGTTTTGATTTTGACTGTTTGCCACAGGACATTTTCCCAAAGATAACCTACCCAAGATAACCTAGCCTAGGTACCTACCCAAGATAACCTAGCCTAGGTACCTACCCAAGATAACTAAGCCTAGGTACCTACTCAAGATAACCTAGCCAAGGTGCACTTGGCTAAAAAGTACAGATGTTCTGGTTGCGTGAGGTGTAGGCAAGCCTACTTCCCTTCCCTGCTCAGCTCGTCCTGCCATTTCCAAGGCCTCCCCTGGGACATCTTTGGCCCACCCCCACCCCCCTACTCCACCAAACTCAGTTTGGAAACATTGAATTAATCAATATCACTAAGTGGCTGGCCCTGGCTCACATTCCATGCACAATTAGGCTTAACAATCAGAGTGGTTCGCTTTTCAGCAGAGCCTCATACATTTCAGCCAATTTAAGAGTTGGAGTACACCTACTGCTCCATGGTGACATATGAGGCCTCTGAAACAAGGCTGAAAATGATCCCCTTAGTTAATCAGGAACTCCTGTCCCAGGACAGGGGCTACTTACTGGTAGTCTCTTGGTCTGTACATTGTAGTGCCCCAAACCAGTAAGAGCTTCCTGAGCTGTCTTCTTGGACTCTGTTGAATATTAACTGTCAGCAAGTATGAATAATTACAGAATTATGCCATTGAACTGCATCTGTCTTCTCCACAATCATGTCCCTCAGACTTCTACCAAAAGCTAATTAATGCATTCTGATTTGGGAAAGAGAGAGAAGGGTTAACTTATTTCCAGGCATCTTGTGTCAACAACGCACTTTAGGATCCCTACTTGCCACTCCTGAATAATTAAAAGTCAAGGTCACACATGTCACTGAAGGAACCTATAATTACCATCCAAGCATAAGCAATTAGACTCTCTAAATTGACTCAGATTGTTCTCAAAAGGGTGATGGAGAGAGACATTAGCCTAACTTTCTTTGGAAAAAACAACCTTCTGTGTTTTTCTTTTAAAGAGATTAAAAAAAAAAAAAAAACACCTTGAAGGTAAACTCCCACAGATTAAATGCCACAACCACGTTGTAGATTGAAGTTGCAAGCTCTTGAGAAAGTACTGACAGTATGCTCCATACGGCAGATAATAGAAGGAAGTTCAGACATTATCAGATCCGACATGTGCATCCTATGAGCAGAGATAGGGAGGTCCATGTAGGTAAGTAAACTTTCTTCACCTCACAAAGCTGTTAGTAGGGGGATAGACTGGAGCCCCACGTCATGGTTCTAAATGCAGTGCTCTTCCTACCCCATCTTGTGATAATGCGCAAACAACATGGACCCATCTCTCAGAACTGCTGATTGGGTTACAGTACAATTCAAATACTGCGCGTCATGCTCAGTTACACAGTGAACCAGGAACGCCAGCATCAGCCGTGTCCTGCACACATTTATTATCCAAAAAATAATGATCCTTTAGGCTGGAAAATGTCTCTTTCAATTGTTGGGTGTCTGTGGATAAGGAGTAAGGATTGCAGAACAAAGCAAGAGAGTGCAGGGAGAAACCGAGCACGGGTTCCCTGTGCCAGGAAGGAGGCAGCGTAGCATAGCTCGGTGACCCTCAATCCTGGCTGCATGCTACAATCACTCAGAGAGATTTTTGTTTTTAAATGCTGCTGCTAGACGGCTGCTCCAGAGATGATGATTTATTTGGCCTGGGGTGGGGCCCAAGCACTGGTATTTTTCCAAAGTAATTTGGGTGATTTACATGTGCAGATGGAGCTGAGAACCTCTGGAAAGCAAAGTTTGGTGTCACAGAGCTGGGTTTAAAGTCCCCACCTCTGCCACATATACCTAACCTCCGAGTTCCCCTCGTGCATTTTTTAAAAAATAATATCCCATCGGATTGCTGTTTGCATTTAGTTAGGTTAGCATATAGAGTAGGTTGCACTTTCTTAACAAATCGGACGCCTCTTTCCTTTCTAGATTTAGATGGTAAGAGGGAAGGAGCCTGAGGTCACCCAGTGAAGGAGCAAAGGAGTCAAGGTGAAAAGTGCTGGTACAGGATCAGGGCAACTCAATTCTTCCCTGCCCTCTACATGCTACCTTTGTGCCCAAATAAATGTGTTTTAATCACCTGGCACACTTAATCTAGCAGGGTATGGTTCTGTTCGTTCCATGATCTACATCGTTGTTCAGGTTGGGAAGCTTCTGTGTACCTCCCATTTGTGCAGGCTTTCTGCTTGTGAGGATTAAGCCACCAGGAGCATCTGTTTAGAGGACAGGGTGAAGGCGAGAAGAGACTGGCTGGCGTAGACGTGTCTCCATTCTCTGTCAAAGGCACATGAGCTCTATAGGTGACTATAGAAGATGCCTCAGATGCACGTACCAACAACTCAACCTGGTCCTTCCCAGGGATATAGGATAACATTTCGATTCTCATCTCTGAACACACAGCATATGGAAAATTCTAGTGCCACAAGGAGTGGGGCGAGGAGCTGGGGTAAGGAAATAATAACCAATGGATGCATATCGTTCTTGGAGCCACTGTTGTGAAAAGAAGCAAAGACTGTAATCCAGGCTCTGTTTCCCTTGACTCCTCTTGCTCTTCTATTCTCTTGTGCATCCAAGTTAAACTCAGAGCTCTCACTGCCTGGACATTTGATTCTCTGCCTGCAACCCTCATCCCGGCCACTGTTTGGCAACCTTGTGTCCAGCAGCAGTGGGCTGCTGCTTTGTAAGCCCTATGTGGTTTTCATTCTTGTGCCTGTCTTTGTGTAGAGTTCCTGCCCGGGCCCCAGGCAAGCAAGCCGGTATCAGGTTCTCCTCCATTGCCCACACCCTTTGGTATCCACATTTCTTAAACCCAGGGCCTGGGTTTCCCAAGGTTGTGTCTACAGGCTTTCCCGGGTGCAGGAAATTATCTGCAGAACATCCCAGCTCAGCTCAGGTGGGAGTCTGGTAGAAGCTGGGATGCACTTTAGGGAAATGTTATGTGGAGGTGACAGTGGGCTTGAGCCCAGCTTCCCTGGTCCCGTTAGGTTGCTCAGGGAAATCCCAGCCCACCATCCAGCTGCCTGTGCTGCTTTGGCTCCTGTTTTCTTTGGGCAACTCTCCACCATCTCTGTCAAGAATATTCATATAGACAAGAGACTCCAATATTCTGCTCCAGGGATTCCTGCCCTTTTCCCTTCCTCTTTCCCAGCATCCCTCTACCCTTTTTCCTGCAATCTTCAAGCATAGGAGCCGCTCAAGTGTGCTACTATTTTTACTAGAGCATGAAGGATTCTCAGGGAGCAAACTATTTTTAGAAGAGGTTAAAGTTCATATTACACAAGCTGGGAGGCACAGGTTTGAATCATTAAACAGTCTGTCTTGGCCTCTCCTGTTTTCACTCCTATACTGATGGACTTTTCCAGTTCTAACCCTTCCCTTTGTTTTAAGTTAACCTACATATTCCTTGGGGCTTTTGTATTCTGCAAGAAAGATAGTCCTTTTCTTTTTGAGCCTCAAGTTCCTCCCTGGACCTCAGATAGAGATTTTCTTATGGCCATTCAAAGTTCTGATTTAGCAGAAAAGAATGAGGAAATGTCCAACAGAACCATATCAATGTTGAAAAATCTAACAGAAAACCATTCACTTAGAACTTGGATTGACACTAGCTGACTAGTGGTGTTTTCCAGGCCAGTGTCCCGAGAAGGGATTCTGTTTGAGGGTATTAATTGAAGCTCCAAGTTAGCAGATGCATGAGCAAGAGAGAAACCAGAGACCAGGGTGTGTGGCTGTGTGTACCATTAGCACATTCTGGTTGGGTCTTCAGGAAGGAAGCTGCTGGAGGTGCTGCCTGCAGGTAGCCCAAGGTCTCAGCCCTCGACAGATGGTGCCTCAGCCGGAGTGTCCCCTCAGCCGAGGTCACATGCCCTCCCTGGGGCAGCTGGCATCCAATGGCTGGTCAAAGTTGGAATATAAAGGTTTGGTCCCCCGCACCCAACTTGGGAAGTCTCTAAAGGGGCGCCCTAGCTTCAGAGCTCCTGTGGGGCTTAACAGGCCTTTGTTGAGATCACCCCACAGTCCCTCCTCCTCTGCCTCTTCCACAGGTATAGACTGCAGGAGCCCATCTGATACAGTTCCTACATGCTCAGCTCCATCTCAGACTCTACTTCCCAGGGAACCCAACCTCAGACAATGATCAGAAAAATTGTATAATTTTTTTTCTGTTTTCATTTTATTTCTTTTTATGTTATCTTTTATTTCTTTTTCTGAATTGATGCAAATGTTCTAAGAAATGATCATGATGATGAATATGCAACTATGTGATGATATTGTGAATTACTGATTATATATGTAGAACGGAATGATTATATATTAAGAATGTTTGTGTTTCTGTCATATTTTTTATTTAAAATTAATAAAAAAATTTTTTAATTAAAAATTCATATTAACATTATGAATTATCAAGAAAAAGAATGCCAATAAAACTATGGGCCATCATATATTGCCCAAAGATTGTATAGATTGGGAGAGAGATAAGAGGAGAAGAAGGAGGATAACAGAGAAAATAGGATTTAACAAACAAGTATGACTGTTGAATCACACTATATTAATATTCCTTCTAGCCTTCAGTATTTTGTAGCCTCTAGAAAGAAAGATTTGAGATGGTGGGATGATAGTCCATGACAAACACTGGGATCTATTCTGTAACTACTGGTTGAGGTGTGCTTTGGAAGTTATTGTTATTTCTTTCTTTCTTTCTTTCTTTGCTTTGATGTATGTTATTTTTTACAATTAAAAAAACATTTAAAAAAACTACAGCCATCATGAACCTGATAATGGTTTAATACCCAGAATACACACAGAATTCCTATAATTAACAGTAAAAAGACAAAGGACTTGAATAGATATTTCTCCAAAGAAGATATATAAATGTCCGTAAACACAAGAAAAACTACTCAACATCATTAGCCATTAGGGAAATGCAAAAGAACACCACAATAAGACACCACATAACACCAACTAGGATAGCAATTGAAAGAAGACAGAGAAGGAGGAAGGGAGGATGGGAAACAGAAAATATCAAATGTTGGTGAAGGTATGGAGAAATTGGAACCCTCATGCATTGCTGGTGGGAATGTAAAATGGTGTAACCATTGTGGAAGACTGTTTGGCAATTCCTAAAAAAGTTAAACATAGAATCACCATAGACCCAGCAATTCCACTTCTAGGTGTTTACCCAAAAGAATTGAGAGCAGGGATTCAAAAAAAAAGAAGAATTTAGCAACATTCCTTAAACCATGTAACACACCCCTGTCCGCTTTGTTTCTTTTCTTTTTTTTTAAATGACCACTGCCATCAACAATAGAAATCTTAAAATGCAAAGGATGGATGTTCGCTTGCAGCCTACATCCTTTCTACCAAAACGGCTGGCAGTAGGCCCAGCAGCCTTAGCATCACTGGGAGCCATCACAGAAATGCAGAGCGTCAGTCCCCACCCCAGGCCCAATAAACAGGAATCTGTGTTTTGAGGAGCTCCTCAGATGATTCGTACGCATATTAGTGTTTGATAGACACTGGCCTACAGGATAACTGGGTGAGAAATGGTTAAAGCAGGAGTGCCTACTGATGGCACAGAAGTGTCATGTGCCGCCCCCCCCCCCTTTTGTTCTGCCCAATGGGCCAATCTGCTTCTAGTTCAGAAATTATTTTCCTACTAAAAATAATTTAAAAATCTATTATTTTGCCACAGTGCAATCACCAATAAAAAAGCAGAAACAACAAATTGCTCAAGTTAGGGAACTTTGCAATAGTAAGCAAACGGGAAAGCGGTATTAGAATAATGAGTTAAAGTAAGTATCAATGTTTCTCAGAGTATCAGGGAAAGATGAGAAGCCTCTCCTGAAATACAGTGGGTGAACTTTGAACACAAGCAGAACTTTTCCAAACGATGACGAGGAACCTCGTATAAGAAGCCTCCAAAAGTGCAGTCACGTGGTATACACAGGACAAAGTCAGACCCAAACAAACTGTATTCTCTTAGCCTCACCATCTAAAGACCATCACTTGTTCTTCAGTGAGGAGGAACTAGTTTATATTAGAAAGGCAATAGTTTTCTGTGAGCAATATACTTAAATATTAAGGTATAATGCGATGCTTCCGTGGTTCAGTTTCGTAGTGATGATTCAGCCATTCTTGACAGATCTGTTTGTTGCTCTCATCAAACACATTAAACCTTCTCTCTGGATTTCCTTACGGATGGATACCTAGACAGAGTTTGACCTCTACATGCCTCTCACAAGAAGTCCTAAAATGCAGAGCAAGCAAGAAAGGTAAGTGGAGTTCATTTGAGTGTTGGTTCAGCATGATTTATTTATGTCTGGCTGAGGCCTGATCTCATTTAGGGGCAGCATGGAAAGGGGGGCCTACAAGGATGCTGACTCCCCCACAGTCAGCGTGGGCAGAACAGACACCCTCAGGGAACATGTGGCTGTCAACAGCTATCCAGAGGTGGGGCAGGAGATTACAGTCTTGGGTAGAATAGAGTGAGCCATTCTACTCTGTCTCTCCCTCAGAACACAGTTATAAATCAGGATGGAACTCATGGAGCAGCTATTTCAGGACTCTGAAAAGTAAGGAAGATTAGGGAAGAACACCAGATTTTGAAGTACCACTGAACTGACAGGGAATTTCCCATTTTCCCCACTGTGCCTGTTTGAAAGGATGCATGCACCCTAGAAAAGCCGTGTTTTAATCCTAATCCTATTTTGTAATGGCAGCATTCCTATTATAATTCCTATTCGGTACTATAGGTTGCAACTTGATTAGGTAATCTCACTGGAGATGTGACTCGCCCAATTGTGGGTATTAAACTTGATTAGATGGAGATATGACTCCACCCATCCCAAGTGGGTCTTGATTACTTTAATGGGATCCTTCAAAAGAGGAAGCATTTTGGAGACAGCTTGAGAATGAAAGTGATGAGAACCACAAAGTCCACCAGCCAGCGACCTCTGGAGATGAAGGAGAACACCCCTGGGGGAGCTTCATGAAACAAGAAGCCTGGAGAGGAGACCAGTAGACATCGCCATGTTTGCCATGTGCTTTTCCAGTTGAGAGAGAAACCCTGAATTTCATCGGCCTTTCTTGAGTAAAGGTAACCTTTTGTTAGTGCCTTAATTTGAACATGTTTATAGACTTGCTTTAATTGGGACATTCTCTCTTAGAACTGTAAACTAGCAACTTATTAAATTCTCCCTTGTAAAAGCCATTCTGTTTCTGGTATATTGCACTCCAGCAACTTGCAAACTAGAACACCTACTTAGCTCCCAATCAGGATTTGAGGCAGCCCCAAACTTGGAAGTGAGCATCAGGTGTAGATACAGAGTGTTCCTTGTAGTTGTGTCTCAAGACCAGGGAAAGGAGACTCCCAGTGCTCAGAAAGAATGGGGGAAATGCCCTGTTTTCTTCCTTCCCTCCTTCCTTCCTCTGTCTTTCTCTCTCTCTTCCTTCATCCCTCTGTCCCTCCCTCCCTTCCTCTCTCCTTCCTTCCTTGGTACCTCTTTCTCTTCCACTCTCTCTCTGTTTTCCATTCTCTCATGCTCCATTCCCCAGACAATCCTTGGCAATGGCAGTGGCATTGACAACAATAGCAGAGGGACCTGCAATCAGATCTATGATCCCCAGAGAATAGGGAGAACCCCCAATGCCTCTTTTCACACTCATCCTCCCTCCACTTGGCCCTGGATGTGGGTGCATTGATAGGAACTGTGTAGCATGGCAGGAAAATGAAGAACTAGCTTTCTGGAAAGAGGATGGAAAAGGGCAGCCACAGAGAACTGGCAAGTACCAGGGAGATCATGAAAAAGGAGAAACTCGGGAAAATGAGCCCATAAATTGGTTTATAAACTCTTCAGCTCAGGCCTCTGCTGTTCCTGATCCTAAACACACATCAAAACCTTGGAGAATGAAGTAAGGGACAGTTCACTGCCAGGTCCTGGGCTGGCCACCAGTGGCACACGAATGGGACAGGTGCAAATAGCACTGGAAAGGTTTTGAAGAAAGAACTGATGCTGAAACAACAATCCACAGAAGGCTGGCAGAATTTCCAGCATAAATCCATCCAGGTTGATTGCCTGCTAAAACAAAAATACCGACATTCTCCATAGTATTTAAACAAAACGCAGTCTCGTAACCTAATATTCAAAATATCCAGGATACAATCCAAAATTACCATTGTATGAGTTTCCTATTGCTACTGCAACACATTTTTTATCCTATAGTTCTGTAGGTCAGAAATCCTACATGGGCTTCGCTGGGCCAAGATCAAGATACTACAGGGTGTTGTTTCTTTCTGGGGGCCTATGGGAGAACTGTTCCCTTGCCTTTTCTAGCTTCTAGAGGCCACCCACATTCCTTGACTTATGGTCCCCTTTTCTGTCTTTAAAACCAGCAACAGGACGCATGGGTGATTCAGTGATAGGATGCTTGCCTTCCATGCTGGAGACCCGGGTTTGATTCCCAGACCATGCACCCGCCCCCCTCCAAAAAAATTAAAACCAGCAACAGAATCTCTCAGACCATTCTTCCATAGTCACATCTCTTTCTGACCACAGCCAGGAAACGTTCTCTGCTTTCAAAGACTGGTGAGACTATATCGAGGCCACATGGAAAATCCAGGATAACCTCACCATCTCACTGTCATTTGATAAGCAACCTTAATTGTACCTGCAACCTAAATTCCTTTTTGCTATGTAATGTATCATATTCACAGATTCCAGGAATTAATACCTGGACACCTCTGAGGGGAGGGCTTTATTCCCTCTCTCACACTTGGCACATGAAAATCTATCAAATCTCAATTCACATTTAAAAGGACAATCACCAGATGCCAACGCTGAGTTGATGCAGATGTAAACAACAATTATCTGATAAAGACTTTAAAGCAGTTATGATTAAGTATTCCAAGAAGTATGGGAGGACATTCTTACCAAACAGTACCAGAACATTTTTTTTAAAACAGTTGAAATTTAGAACTTCATAGATAGATGAATAAAAATAATCCAATTTAAAAAAAACCAAAAAATGATCATTTTTTTAAAAGATTAAAAGAAAAGAGCCTTTTTACAACTACTTCTTAAAATGCACTTGGAAATGTATTGCTTTTTTGTATATATATTGTATTTCACAATAAAAAAGAGTTAAAAAAAAAAAGGGGGGCTTCAGGAAACAGCAGAATAATACCAAAATATTTAATATTTGTGTCAACGAAGTCCCAGAAGAAGAGAAAAAGTGTAGAGTAGAGCAACTACTTGAAGAAATAATGGCTAAAACTTATGAAAGACATAAACCTTCTTAGTCAAGAAGCTCAGCAAACCCCAAATAAGATAAACCCAGAAAAATCTATGCCCAGACTCACCATAACCAAACTGATCAATATTGAGACAAATAAAAACTCCTGAAAGCAACCAGAGAAAAATGACATATTACTAACAGACGAGCAGTTGAAATGATTGTAGATTTCTCATTAAAAATCAGGAATATGCAAATGTAAACAACAAGTTGCAAATTTTTGCCCATCAAGTTAGAACAATTAAAAATTGTTACTATCTGGTGTTAGGATGTGTTAGTGGTAAAAGAAATAACCTTTTAAAAGGGCATTTAGGGATTATCTATCAAAATTTAAATAAATATACCTTTTTTTAATTAGAGAAGTTATAAGACTTCTCTAGTCATGCATAAATGCAGAACAATCATGTATAAAATGCAGGATTCCCATATGCCACCCTATTAGTATCATTTTGCATTGGTGTTGTACATTTATTACAACTGATGAAAGCACATTTTTATAATTGTACTATTAACTATATTCCATAGTACAACTTAGGGTTCCAGGTTTGTGTTGTATAGTCCCATGGGTTTTTTAAAAATTTTATTTTTATACAGATCATATATACAATCTAAATATTCCCTTTTTAATGGCATTCAAATTTATAATTCAGTGTTAATAATTATTCCTAGAGCTTCTTACTCCACCATCTTCCCAAAATCCTTTCTAGAACTGTCTCCTATAGAGATATGTATATATGTGTTCAAAGATGTATCTTGTAGCTTCGTGTAAGATCGCAAATAAATATATTTATAAATAAAACATTATGAATTGTTGCAGATGAGAAATATTTCAATAAATTATAGAACAGCCACACTATGGAATATAATGTACATTTTAGAACAATTAAATTGGAGCCAAGTGTACTGGAATGAGAAGAAGCCATGACATATTGTTAAATGATAAAAAAAGGACTTGCTGAATAGTACATGCACACACCAATCAGTTTTTTAATTGTGTGTTTGTGTGTCTTTATAATTGAATAGAAAAATATGAGGAGATATAAAACCCAAACTGATTTCAGTGGTTGTTTCTGAGAAGTAAGATAAGAAGGGTAATTTTCAATTTAAATATCTGTGTGTATGTGTGTGTGTATGTGTGTTTACAAAACACAAGTATTATTTTTTACATTTGAAAGAAAGTGGTAAAAGGTCTAAGTAAGTTTGATAACAATATCTGCGAAATTCACTTTCTCTGGTTTCTGGGAATTTAGCATTGTATTCTCTTAAGGAATTTCAACCATCCCACTCAGCATCTCCTAGTGAATCAGTTATCTAATGCTGCATAAAATTACTTCAAAACTTAGCAGCTCACAAAGGATAGGTCTATACTTAAAATTTAGGCCTAAGAGTCACCCCCAAGAGAACCTCTTTTGCTGCTCAGATGTGGCCTCTCTCTCCAGCCAACACAACAAGCAAACTCAACACCCTCCCCCTGTCTACGTGGGACATGACTCCTAGGAGTGTGGACCTTCCTGGCAATGTGGGACAAAAATCCTAGAATGAACTGAGACTCAGCATCAAGGGATTGAGAAAAACCCTAGAATGAGCTGAGACTCAGCATCAAGGGATTGAGAAAATCTTCTCAACCAAAAGGGGGAAGAGTGAAATGAGACAAAATGAAGTGTCAATGGCTGAGAGATTCCAAACAGAGTCGAGAGGTTATCCTGGAGGTTATTCTTACGCATTAAGTAGATACCACCTTGTTATTCAAGATGTAATAGAGAGGCTGGAGGGAACTGCTTGAAAATGTAGAGCTGTGTTCCAGTAGCCATGTTTGAGGATGTTTGAATAATGACACAGCTTTCACAATGTGACTGTGTGATTGTGAAAACCTTGTGTCTGATGCTCCTTTTATCTACCTTCTAGACGAGTAGAACACATGGAATAAAAATAAATAATGGAGGAACAAATGTTAAAATAAATTTAGTATGAAATGCTAATGAAAGTGAGGGGTAAGGAGTATGGTATGAATAATCTTTTTTATTCTGTTTTCATTTTATTTCTTTTTCTGTTGTCTTTTTATTTCTTTTTCTGAATTGAAGCAAATGTTCTAAGAAATGATGAATATGCAACTAAGTGATGATATTATGAATTACTGATTATACATGTTGATGTTTTAGTTCATTTGTTAAATTTTTTTAATTAATAAATAAATTTTTTTAAAAACCTGATTTTGATATAAAATAAAAAAAAAACTTAGTAGCTCAAAACAACAAAAATATTTTATCTTAGTCAGTGTCTGAGGATCAGGAATCCAGGAGTGATGTAGCTGGGTTCTTCTGGCTTATGGTCTCTCAGGAGGGTACAGTCAAGACTGTGGCCAGTCTTGAGCTGAAGGCTTGAGCAGAGCTGAAGGACCCACTTTCAAGCTCACTCACGTAGCTGTAAGCAAGAAGTCTCAGTCCACCATTGGCTCGTGATGGAGGCCTCAGTCCCTTACTACCTGAAGCTCTCTATAGGTAGCCTGCAACATGGTGGCTGGCTTCCCCTAGCATGATTGAGCAAAGAAAGAGATGGATCAACTGTATTAGTTAGGGTTCTCTGGAGAAACAGAATCAACAGGGAACACTTGTAAATATAAAATTTATAAAAGTGTCTCATGTGACCTGCGTGACCACGGGAACGCAGAGTCCAAAATCCGCAGGGCAGGCTGTGAAGCCAACAATTCCAATGGAGGGTCTGGATGAACTCCACAGGAGAGGCTTGCCGGCCGAGGCAGGAAGAGAGCCTGTCTCTTCTGAATCCTCCTTAAAAGGTTTCCAGTGATTAGATTGAGCATCACTCATTGCAGAAGACACTCCCCTTGCCTGATTACAAATGGAATCAGCTGTGGATGAAGCTGGCATGATCATGATCTAATTCTATGAAATGTCCTCATTGTAACAGAGAGGCCAGCACTTGCCCAACCAGACAAACAGGTACCACCACTCGGCCAAGTTGACACATGAACCTGACCATGACAGCAACCAAAGTGGAAACGGCAATTACTTTTATAGCTTAGTCTCAGAAGTGCCCACCATTACTCCTGCCAGTCTGCTGGTCACACAGACCAACCTTGTATGATATGAAAAGAGATGACACAAGGGTATTGAACACCAGAAGGCAGGAAACATTGTAAGTCACTTTGACCACAGGCTATCACAACTAAATTTTCCCCACTCCCTGTTTCCTCTGACCTTCTAAGTTCAGAGACTGCCTGGGGACTTGTAAACTGCCAACTCTATTCCCATAGCATCAATGGTCCATTAAGGGTCCTTCATCAAAAGAAAAGCCTACAGACATTCAGAAAACAGCAGTTCACAGGCCCCAACCTTTTCCTGTGAACAAGAGTATTGATTAAAGGGAGAAACTGCAAGTGTAAATAATTAATTTTGGAGAAAAACATGGGGTATAACGAGGCTCCTCATTGAGAAACCTTTCAACAAGGGCTGCTGGTTTGAATCTGTCATGCACCCCAGAAAACCCATGTTCTATAATCCTCATTCAATGTTGCTAGATGGGATCTTTTTTATTGTTTCCATGAAGATGTGACCTGCCCAGTTGTAGATAATAACTTCTGCTTAGATAGTTCCCATGGAGGTGTGTCTCCACCCATTCAAGGTGGGGTTGCTGACTGGAGCCCTTTAAAAGGGAACCATTCTGGAAAGAGCCAACAGAGCCCACACAGCCAGAGACCTGTGGAAAGGAAAACACCCCAGGGAAAGTTTATGTGCTGGTTTGAAAGGATGTATGTCCCCTAGAAAAGCCATGTTTTAATCTAAATCCCATTTCATAAAGGCAGAATAATCCCTATTCAATACTGTATGTTTGAAACTATAATCAGATCATCTCCCTGGAGATGGGATTTAATCAAGAGTGGTTGTTAAAGTGAATAAAAAAGTATTTTCAAATTCCCCTTCGGGGAATGGTGAGAAAGGGGAAAATTCAACTTCCCCAAGTTGAATTCTTGATATTCTCACAAGCAGTGTGGACAACGAAGGATATAGGCTGAGCCCCCGGTCTTGGGGTTTGTTAATATGAAACTTAACCCCACAAAGGATGGGTCAAGCCTCCTTAAAATTAGGCCTAGGAGTCACCCCCAAGAGAACCTCTTTTTTTGCTCAGATGTGGCCTCTCTCTCCAGCTAAAACAACAAGCAAACTCACCACCCTCCCCCTGTCTATGTGGGACATGACTCCCAGGGGTGTGGACCTTCCTGGCAACGTGGGACAGAAATCCTAGAATGAGCTGAGACTCAACATCAAGGGATTGAGAAAACCTTCTCGACCAAAAGGGGGAAGAGTGAAATGAGTCAAAATAAAGTGTCAATGGCTGAGAGATTCCAGAGTCGAGAGGTTATCCTGGAAGTTATTCTTACATATTAAGTAGATAGCAACTTGTTAGTCAAGATGTAATGGAGAGGCTGGAGGGAACTACCTGAAAATGTAGAGTTGTGTTCCAGTAGCCATGTTTCTTGAAGATGATTGTATAATGGTATACCTTTCACAATGTGACTGTGTGACTGTGAAAACCCTGTGTCTGATGCTTTTATCTACCCTATCAATAGACAAGTAAAACATACAGCACAAAAGTAAATAATAGGGAGAACATGTTAAAATAATTTTAGTTTGAAATGCTAATGATCAATGAAAGGGAGGGGTAAGGGGTATGGTATGTATAAATTTTTTTCTGTTTTCTTTTTATTTCTTTTTCTGAGTAGTTAGTTGCAAACATTCCAAGAAATGATCATGATGATGAATATACAACCATGTGATGATATTGTGAATTACTGATTATATATGTAGAATGAAATGATCAAAACAGAATGATCAAAAGTTAAGAATGTTTGTGTTTGTTTGGTTTTTTTTTTGGTATTTATGAAAAATTGAAAAATTAATTTAAAAAAAGAGTGATTGTTAAGTTGGGTTAGGTGACTGTCTGTCTTCACCCATTTGGGTAGATCTTGATAAGTTTCTGGAGTCCTACAAAAATGGAAACATTTTGGAGAATAAAAGAGATTCAAAGAGAGCAGAGCAGAATGACATAGCCAAGAGAAGCAGAGTCCACCAGCCAGTGACCTTTGGAGATGAAGAAGGAAAATGTCTCCCAGGGAGCTTCATGAAACAGGAAGTCAGGACAAGAAGCTGGCAGATGTCTCCATGTTTGCCATGTGCCCTTCCATGTGAGAGAGGAACCCTGACCGTGTTCACCATGTGCCTTTCCAGATGAGAGAGAAACTCTGACTTAGTTTGTCGTGTGCCTTCTCACTTGAGAGAGTAACCCTGAACTTCATCAGCCTTCTTGAGCCAAGGTATCTTTCCCTGGATGCCTTAGATTGGACATTTCTATAGACATGTTTTAATTGGGACATTTTCTCAGCCTTGGAACAGTAAACTAGCAACTGATTCCCCTTTTTAAAAGCCATTCTGTTTCTGGTATATTGCATTCCAACAGCTAGCAAACTAGAACAGCTTATGAATAGGAAAGCTAGCAGACATCGCCATGTGCCTTCCCAGCTGAGAGATCAGCCCTTTCTTTGGAGTTAAGGTATCTTTCTCTGGATGTCTTAGTTTTGATATATCTATGGCCTCAGAACAGTAAACTTGCAACTTAATAAATTCCCTCTTTAAAAGCTATTCTGTTTCTGGTATGTTGCATTCTGGCAACTTTAACAAACTAAAACAGGTTTTGGTACCAGAGAAGTGAAGTGCTGTAGTTTGCAAATACCATGCCTGTTGGAATGGTTTTTTAAATGGGTAAGGGGAAATTTTGGGAAGAGTTGTGAGGAGCTTGATAGAGAAGGCCTAGAATGCTTTGAAGAGACTGTTGGCAGATATGTGGACTCTAAAGATACTTCTCATAAGGCCTTAGAAATGAGGCTAGTGTTATTGCAAACTGGAAAGAAGGTGATCCTTGTTTTAAAGTGGCAAAGAATATGCAAAATTGACTACTGGCTTCGAATGGAAGGCAGATTTTAAAGGCCATGAACTTAGGTATTTAGCAGAAGAGATCTCCAAATTAAATGTGGAAAGTGCAGCCTGGTTTCTCCTTGTAGCTAATAGTGAAATGTGACAGAAAGAGATATGCTGAGAACTGAACTCTTGGATACAAAGAAACTGGACATTGACGGTCTAGAAAATTCCAGTCTTCCAGAAAGGAAGACCTCAGAGAATAGTGCCCCATGTGAGGATTTAACCAAACATGGAAACAGTCAGCCATCTCAGAAAAAGCTAAGATTGGAGATGGAATTATCCAGGAAGGATTTGTGGAAAGTCCTATCATCTGATGGTTATGATCCCTGCCTACTATGTAGAAATACAACAAGAGTGCTGTGGGATCTGTATAAACAACCACTGCCAGTATGGACCAAAAGGGACAAATTGAAGGAAAAATGGCTTCAAAGGTAGAACCATGGAAGCTAAGGTCTGACGCCATGAAACCTTGGTCTAGGAGAGTGGACCCACCCATGTTCTTGGAGAGGGTGAGTTTGTCCCAAAGGCAGAGGGCAGGAGTTTCAGTGGCACAGGCCTCAGAGAGGGTGGAGCACATTCCTTGGGGATTGAAAAGAGCCTTGCTGCCACCAGATTGTTCTGAGGGGATTGAGCATATTCCCTGGAGATGGCAGAGAGCTTGGGTGTTGCCCTGATGCTTGGAGAAGGTGGAGCTGAGAAAAAGGTGGTTCTTCCCATTGTCCTTCAGGGATACAACTCTCACCCTAGCATTTGGAGAAAGCTGGGCCACTGCATAGACCCTTGGAAAGGGTGGGACTCCTGCTTTCTAAAACCCAAGGATAAATGACTCTGAGAATTTGAAATCTAATGGAGTTTGCCCTGCAGGTTTTCAGAACTGTTTGGGTCCAGTGAACCTTGTGTTCCTTCCAGTTTCTCCCTATGGAAGTGGGTATATGTATCCTTCTGAATGTCCTTCCTTGTATGTTGGCAGCAGATAACTTGTTCTGAGTTTTACAGGTCCAGAGCCAGAGGAGAATTTTGCATTAGGACAGAACATGCCTTAGCTGGCTTGATGAGATTTTGTACTGTTTCTGACTCTGTACTGCATTTGTATTGTTACTGAGATGGTTTAAGGCTTGTGATATTGTAATGAAATGAATGTATTTTGCATTTGGAAAGAACATGTCTTTGAGGGGTCCAAAAGATGGAATGTGCCAGTTTGAATCTGTTGTGTACCCCAGAAAAGCCATGTTCTTTAATCCTCATTCAATATTATTGAATGGGATCTTTTCTATTGCTTCCATGGAGATGTAACCTGCCCAATTGTGGGTGGTAACTTCTGCTTGGTGGTTTCCATGGAGATGTGTCTCACCTATTCAAGGTGGGGTTGCTTACTGGAGCCCTTTAAGAGGAAACCATTTTGGAAAGAGCCCACACAGCCAGACAGATTTGGAGATGCAAAAGTAGAACACCCCAGGGAAGCCTTATGAAATGAGGAAAGAAAGCTAGCAGACATAGCCATGCGCCTTCCCAGCTGACAGAGAAACCCCAAACTTCATTAGCTCTTTCTTTGGAGTTAAGGTGTCTTTCTCTGGATGCCCTAGTTTAGACATTTCTTTCTCTGGATGCCCTAGTTTAGACATTTCTTTCTCTGGATGCCCTAGTTTAGACATTTCTATGGCCTCAAAACTGTAAACTTACAACTTAATAAATTCCGTTTTTAAAAGCCATTCCATTTCAAGTGTATTGCATTCCAACAGCTTTAACAAACTAAAACACAAGAGGTCGTGTCATTTGCTCCTACATTATAGCCCAATTTTTAATCCTCACAAGTCAGAATAACCATTTCTTCTTCCAATTGGAGATTCCAAAAGTTTTGGAGACAAAGAAGTGGGAATTCTTCCCAATTTTTAGATCAACTCATATAGACTATTTGAATAATCTGTTATGAGAAAATACTATGAGGTAACAGAATATATTGCAAAGAAACTGAGGATTAAAAGATATCTATGTCTCTGTACAAGAAAAATATGAGATGCTTCAAGACAGAGCATATCTGAGAATTTGAAAATTTCCTGACATGTGGATGTACCTGATTGCAAAAGATGTGTATGTATATCTGGGAGTATCATTGAAAGATGTCATTCTATATAGCTTCAGTTCAGCAAAATATTTTATTAAAATCTCATAATATGCAGTGTGCAAGGGTAGTTCAGTGGTAGAATTCTTGCGTGCCATGCAGGAGACACGGGTTTGATTCCTGGCCCGTGCACTTCCCATAAACAAGCAAACAAACAAGCAAAAAACAAACAAAAATTCAAAAAATACTGCTGCAGTAACAGGATTCTCACATGGAAGAAGAATGAACTGTGACTCCCGCCATATGGCATATAAAACAAACCCTCAATATTTTGATGCAGACATAGAAGTAGGACCTTGTCACAGCATGGACAATCCTTATGGAAAGAGTGCTGACGATCATCGTTGTCAACCTGGAAACGAAACAAGACCTCATTGAATGTGGTCTTCTCTCGCACGGTTGTTTTATGAACTCACTGGACAAAGAAAAGAAATGTGCTTGCTGTGTTTTCAAGTATTTTTTTTTCACAATCAATTTTGAGTTGAGTTTTGTATATGGCATAACACTTAGGCCTAGGTTTTTTGTTTTGTTTTGTTTGCCTATGGATGTCCAGTTGCTCCAGCATCATTTATAGAAGATGCTGCTTTTCTTCCATTGAATCACTCTTGCAACTTTGTCAGAATCCAGTCGGACATATGTGGCATTCTCTACCTCTGGATTCTCAATCCTGCCCCATTAATCTATTGTCTGTCCCTCCAATGACACTGCAGTCTTGAGCAGTGTAGCTTTATAAGTCTTTGACTGGGTACACTGATTCCTCCCACTTTTTCTTCTTTTTCTAAATAATTTAGCTATTCTTGTTCCTTTGCCTGTCCATATAAATTTTAGAATAATCTCATCTGTATCAACAAAAAATATACAGGGATTTTGATAGGAATTGCATTGAACCTGCATATCAATTTGTAGAGAACAGACATCTTTGCTATGTTGAGTACAGCATGCCTCTCCATTTATTTATGGTCTGCTTTGATTTCTTTCATCAGTGTTGTGTAGTTTTAAGCATTCAAATCTCATGTATGATTTCTTAGATTTACACCAAAGGATTTCCTTTTATTTTTTGAACAATTATAAACAGTATTGGATTTTTTTTGTTGTTTGTTTTTTGTTTTTTTTTTACATGGGCAGGCCCCGGGATCGAACCCGGGTCCTCAGGCACGGCAGGCAAGCGTTCTTGCCTGCTGAGCCACCGCGGCCCGCCCAGACAGTATTGTTTTTTAATTGCTATGTACACCTGTGCTCACTACTGGTATACAGATATACAACTGGCTTTGTATGCTTTGTGTCCTCTGATCTTGCTGACCTCACTTATCGGTTCCAGGAAATTTTTTGTGGACTTTCTCCATGGACACACAGATTATCTGCAAAGAAAGACAATTTTATCTCTTACTTGCAAATTTATGCCTTTCATTTCCTTTTCTTGCCTCATTGCCTTGATTAGAATTTCCAGTACTATAATTGTACAAAAGAAACAAAAGTGGATATCCTTGCCTTTTGCACAATCTTAGGGAGAAAGGATACAGTCTTTCATAATGAATTACAATGTAAGCTATAGGTTTTTTGTAGTTGTTCTTTATCAAATTGAGGAAGTTCCCTTCTATTCCTATTTTTCTGATAATTTTTATTATGAATGAGGGTTAAATTTTGTTTAATAATATTTGTGCATTAATCAATGCGATCATGTGGTTTTTCTGCTTTGGCCTAGTTAACATGGTAGATTTTATTGACTGATCTTGGAGTCTGAACCAGCCTTGTATTTCTGGAATAAGCCCCACCTGATCGTGGTATAGAATTCATTTTATATACTGTTGAATTCTGTTGGCTATTATCTTGTTAAGAATTTCTGCATATATAATTCCTGAGAGATGTTGAGCTGTATTTTTTTTTCATATTTTAAGCTTTTACTGTGAAACGCAACACATACACACAAAAAAAGAAAAAGCAATAATTTTCTAAATAGACTTTAACAAGCAATTACAGAAGAGACCTTAAAGCTTGGCATGGTCACCACCTCCACAATTTCAGATCCTTCCCTCCAGCCTGTCCAAAACAGTGGAGGCCAAAAGAAATACCAGCACAGCGATTCAGCAGTCACACTCATCTGTCTAATCCCACCTTCTAAGTCATAACTTTTCCTTCTCCCCCATCCCTCTCCACAGCAGAGATCTTTGGACTATGCCCATTTCAACTCCCACATTTTGAAAAGAGATGTCAAGAGATAGTTCAGGGGGATGGAATTAGCTTCTATTCTTGGAGAGTCTGGCCCTCCTGGGCTGTAGGACCTATCTGGATCAGGAACCCTCTGGAGGCCGTAGGTTTCAGGAAAGCAAACCCAGTGCATGAAACTTTTGTGGTGTTTCAGTTAGAGCCCTGTTTCAGGGTCAACAGGAGTGATGTTGGTTGGAGTCTGGCAAACCATGGCAATCAACAATGTCTAGTTGAATCCTGCTTGAGAGTAGCTTCCAGAATTAAGCCCCAGATCTGCTTGAACTCTCTTAGCCCTTCTTGATCCAGAAGGCATCATCAATCTCATGCTGCCAGGGCCAGGCCCATCCCTGGGAGCCATGTCCTACATTGTCAGGGAGACTCCAACCCCTGGATGTCATGTCCCACATAGTGGGGAGGGCAATGACTTTCCTTGCAGAGTTGGGCCCAGAGACAGAGGCTACATCTGAGCAATAAAAGAGGCTCCCTAGAAGCAACTCCCAGGCATAACCATAGGTAATCTTAGCTACTCCACTACAAAAATAAGTTTCATAAGGGCAAGTCTCAAAATAAAAAACTTGGCCCATTTTCTTGGGAGTCCCTAATGTTTGAGAGAGTACCAGGGGTTTCCCAGATGGGAGAGTTCAATAGTTCCACAATTTTTCTCCAGTCCCTCAAGAAACTCTACCAATGCTTTTTAATTATCAGCCCACCATAGTCAGGGATGTATCAGAGCATTGCACCAAGCCACACGGAATTACAAAGACTCAATTTCATTTTAGGCTCCATGCACCTGGGCTGTTCAAATGAGCCATCCAAACAGGCCAGCCTAAACTGTGTGACTGTTAAGTTCTAGACATGACAAACCTCTCTGCCTTTGGTCCCATACAGTATGCAAAGCTCTAGGGCACATAAACGATCATCCCCTGCCCTGTATTCTGATCCATTCTAGTACCAACCAGATGGCTTCATTTTTATCTCTAATTGAAGCCTAATCTCCTTCCCGGTTGCTTTAACAGCTGTTGTATACAGCAGTGCTGACCCTCAGAGCGGCAGAACTCCAGCTCTGAGTCTTAGGTGTCATGGAGCCACCCAAAGTTCCAGGGGAAATACCAGTTTATACGCATATAGCAAGCATCCCAGAATCCACAAATATTCTCACAACTCCAGACCAAGTGCAGTTGCCATAAGAACCCACAATCCATGCTCCAATTTTCCTATAAGTATTTTCTGAAAGAGACCATGCCATGTTTGTTCTTTTGTTTCTGGCTTATTTTGCACAACACGTTGTCCCAAAGGTTCACCCACTTCATTGCATGCCCCACGACCCCGTTACCCCCCGACGCCACACAGAATTCCATTGTATGTACACATCAAAGTTCACCTTTCTGCTTCTCAGGCATCGTACCCTTTAGCCCCCTCCATCTATTGGGCATAATGGATAATGTCCAAAATGAACAATCCATGTCTTACAGTGTCCTCACACAGTCATCAGCACTCTCAATTTTAGACAATTTGTATTGACCAAAGAAACAGAACCAAATAACACAGCTTCAAATCTAAACTTCCCACTAACTCTTGTCCCTGCCCCCCTATTATTTACTCCTGATACTACTGTGATACTGTTGATGTCTTCCTGTTAACTATAGGCTATGGTATGAAATATTAGTTTTCCCCTATACTCCTCTATTATTGATTCTTTGTACAAGAGCAAACCTTTGAAGTAGTTCATGTAACAACTTATTTATAGTTGTAGAGTTAATTGGTGGGATACATGGTAATTTTACTTACAAATCCACTAATGAATTACCATCACTTCTATCCATTCCTTTGCATTTAAGTTCAACCTCATTAAGTAACTGTTTACAATTTCTAGTTTCTGCATACCTCTAGGTCCCCTATTTTCTACATCGTAAGCCTCTGAGTTAATCTTTGCCAGAGTCACAACAACAAAATCATACAGTTTCTATGCTTTTGTGTCTGGCTTGTTTCACTCAGCAGTATGTCCTCAAGGTTCATCCATCTTGTCATGTGCTTCAGGATTTCATTTTGTCTTACTGCTGCAAACATTCCATCGTATGTATATACCACATTTTGTTTGCCATTCGTCTGTTGATGGGCATTTGGATTATTTCCATCTTTTGGCGATTGTGACTAGAGCTGCTGTGAACAGCAGTGTACAAATGTCTGTTCCTGTCACTGCTTTCAGCTGTACTGGTGTATACCCAGTATTAGCATTGCCGAGTCATAGAGCAGCTCAATATTTAGTTTTCAATTATTATATAGTTAGACAGGAGAGCCAAGAAGTTGAATAATGAAATCAGAATTCCCAAAGGTCTACAACAGGCTGAAATGAAAGGCCAGAACTTTTGACATGAAGATGATAGGGGAGCAACGTAAAATCCTGCCCAAGTACAAAATGGGAAAGAACTGGCACAACACTAGTTTGTGCAGGAAAGCTTTAAATGAACCACAAATTTAATATGAGTCAGCAGTTTTCCAGGCCTCCCGAAAATGTGAATACAAAGAAAGTCATCTGTATTGTGAAGAATAGAGTGCTCAGAACCATGGAGATCTTGGACTGTTATTCAACCTGCTCTGTAAACATGCAGAGGGCTGGGAAGCTTGACCACATGACCCTATGACCACATAACCCTATAACCATATGTACCGTCCAACTCAAAGATTATTCAAGTCTTTGCTTATAATATTCCCTGGAGTGACCAATCTAGTAATTCTATCAAAAATAACTAAATAAAAGGAAGGAAGTTTATTTTATTCATTTATTTATTCATTCAAGCAATGTTTATTGGGGAGGGGGCAAGGTAAGATGGTGACGTAGTGAGATGTGGAATTTAATACATCCTCCAGCGCAGCTAATAAACAGCAGAAACTGTATGGAACAACTGTTTGGGGGACTTCATTGACCAGACACACATCATACACCAGTCTAGAACAGGTGAAACAGCTGAGATCCCACCGAGAACTCTAATCTCCCAAACCACAGAAGCCAGCACCCCCGACACACACATACAAGGACATGGCAGTGTGGTTCCCAAGGGGAAAAGAAACAAACCTTACTATGAGTAAGGAAGGTAGCTCAACAAAGCTCCAACTGTGGAATTAATTAACAATTTCAGACTGCTCAAAACAGGCTCTAGCACAGAACCTGGAGTAAGCACTGAAGAACCAGGAGTTTTTGCCCCAGCAGAGATGGGGTGGGGCTGATGGAAAAATACCAATAACAATAACAGAGGCTTTTTGAGTTGGACAGCACAAAATGCTGGAAAAGGGCTGTGCCCCAAGAAAAGGGGATACATAGAGCCAGGGGATACACAGAGCAATACACTAATTCTAGCCATTGACTGGCAAACCTGGGGAGCTAGAGTCCTGATCTGAAAAGGTTTTTTTCTCTCTCTCTCTTTTTAAAAAATTTCTTAACAGCTCATTAGAAAGAAATTCAAGCATTCTCAGGCTTCAGCCCTGCTCCATGCAAAGGCATAATTAAGGCATGCCTGAGAGACAAAGTAAGTAGTCAGCTAAATAGGGAGGATAATTCCCTAAAAGGTATATCTTCCCCAAGAGAAGGGGGTGGGGCCCAGCTTAAGTGACAGCCCTCCTTCAGGGAATTCAGGTCCCAGGAGCTGGATAACAGAAGCAACCTAGTCCACCTCCTGCCTCAGTCTTTGTCTCAACCACACCACTGGCAGTCAAAGGCACTGTATCATTTTATGCTGGTGGGAAGCTGCAGGCTGCCAAGTGCCACAGGCTGGGCAGGATAGGAAAAGCACAGTCTACAGACTTCATAGGAAAGTCTGACAGCAGATTGTCAAACTTGATGCTGGTTACAGCTTCCTCCTGAGATGTGGGCTTGTCTGGTTTGGGAAAATCTGACTGGAGTCAATCACACCTGAGGAGACTCTCCTCAAAAATAAAGTTTCATATAGGCAAGGTAAGTACCAGGAAAAAAAAGATCTGAAAAATTCTGATCAGTTAAACAGAAGCTATGCTAGAACTCTAGAATAAGTTGAACTGAGTGCCAAAGAACAGAGAAAGAACAAGGCCAACCAACAAGAAAACCCTAGGTAAAAAAGAGTGAAAATAACCTCCAGAATAAACTATAAGGAATAAGGAAATCAAATGCCTAGATGCCAGCAAAAAGAATAATGAGTCATACTAGGAAAACTGAAGATATGGCCCAGTCAAAGCAGCCATATTTTCAAATATATCTTCAAAAAGAAGCCACTCCTTCAAATGAGATACAGGCGTTGAAACAACTAATTAAGGTTGTTCAAACAGACAAACAAAATCACATCAAAAGTCAAATCAATGAGTTGAGGGAAGATATGGCAAAAGAGATGAAGGCTATAAAGAAGACAATGGACAAACATGAAGAACTTGAAAGTTTGAAAAAACAAGTAGCAGAGCTTCCGGGAATGAAAGGCTCAATATAGGAGATGAACAACAACAACAAGAGACAATGGAGACCTACAACAGCAGATTTGAAGAGGAAGAAGAAAGGATTACTCAACAAGTGGACAAGACATCTGAAATCTTACACAAAAAAGAACACATAGGGAAAAGAATGTAACAGTGTGAGCAGGGCCTCAGGGAAGTGAATTACAACATGAAGTGCATGAAGGTATGTGTTATGGGTTTCCCAGAAGGAGAAGAGAAGGGAAAGGGGACAGAAAGATGAATGGAGGAAATAATCACTGAAAATTTCCTATTTCTTATGAAAGACATAAAATTACAAATCCAGAAGTGCAACGAAACCCAAGCAGAGCAGATCCAAATAGATCTACTCCAAGACATTTACTAATCACAATGTCAAATGTCAAAGACAAAGAGAGAATTCTGAAAGCAGTAAGAGAAAAACAATCATCACATACAAGGGAAGCTCAATATGACTATGTGTGGATTGCTCAGCGGAAACCATGGAGGCGAGAAGGCAGTGGTATGATATAATTAAGATTCTGAAATAGAAGATTTGCCAACCAAGAATTCTATACCCAACAAAACAGTCCTTCAAAAACAAGGGGGAGTTTAAAATATTTTCAGACAAATACTCATTGGGAGAGTCTGTGACTAATAGACTTGCTATACAAGAAATACTAAAGGGAGCACTACAGGCAGATAGGAAAAGACAGGAAAGAGAGGTTGGAGAAAAGTGAAGAAATGAAGACTATCAGTAAAGGTAAAAGGAGAAAAAAGATATGACATACAAAATCCAAAAGACAAAATGGTAGAAGAATGTACTGCCTTTACTGTAATAACATTAAATGATAATGGATTAAACTCCCCAATCAAAAGACATAAACTGGCAGAATGGATTTTAAAACAGGATCCATCTATATGCTGTCTACAAGGGACTCACTTTAGATCCAAGGACAAAAACAGATTGAAAGTGAAAGGTTAGTGAAAGATATTTCACGTAAGCAACAAATAGAAAAGAGCAGGAGTACCTATACTAATATCTGACAAATTAGACTTCAAAATGTAAAACAATCAAAAGAGACAAAGAAGGGCATTATGTATTAATGAAAGGAACAATTCATCAAGAAGATGTCACAATCATAAATATTTATGCACCAAGCCAGAATGCCACAAAATACATGAGGCAAAAAACTGACAACACTGAACGGGGAAGTAGATACCCCTACAATAATAGCTGGAAACTTCAATTCACCACTCTTCATCAATGGATAGAACATCTAGACAAATGATCAATAAGGAAGCAGAGATTTTGAATAATACAATAAATGAGCTAGACTTAACAAACATTTACAGATTACATCCCACAACAGCAGGATACACATCTTTTCAAGTGCTCAAGGATCATTTTCAGGGATAAACCACATGCTGGGTCACAAAGCAAATCTTAATAAATTTGAAAAGATTGAAATTACACAAAGCATTTTCTCAGATCATAATGGACTGAACTTGAAAATCAATAACAGGTAGAGGGCTAAAAAATTCACAAATCTATGGAGGCCAAACAACACACTCTTAAACACCAGTTAGTCAAGGAAGAAATTACAAGACAAATCAGTAAATATTTTGAGGCAAATGAAAATAAAAACACAACATATCAAAGCTTATGGGACACAGCAAAGGCAGTGCTGAGAGGGGAATTTATTGCCCCAAATACTTATATTAAAAAAGAAGAAAGAGCAAAAATTGAGGACTTACTGTTCACTTAGAAGAACTAGAGAAAGAACAGCAAACTAACCCCAAAGCAAACAGATAGAAATAACGAAGAATACAGCAGAAATAAATGAAAACAATAGAGAAAATCAACAAAACCGGAAGTTAGTAATTGTGAAAATCGACAAAATCAATGGACTCTTAGATTGGTTGACAAAAAAAAAAGGGGGGGAGAAGATGCAAATAAATAAAATTAGAAATGGGAGAGGAGACATAACCACTGACCCTGCAGAAATAAAAGAAGTAATGAGAGGATACTATGTGCAATTATATGTTAAGAAACTAGACAACATAGGTGAAATGACAACTTCCTAGAAAAGCATGAACAACCAACAGTGACTCAAAAAGAAATAGATGACCTCAACAAGCCAATCACAAGTAAAGAGATTGAATCGTTCATCAAGAAGCTTCCCAAAAGAACAGTCCAGGACCAGATGGCTTCACAGGTGAATGCTACCAAGCATTCAGGAAAGAATTAGTACCAATCCTGTTCAAACTCTTCAGAAAAAAATTGAAGAGGAGGGAAAGCTACTAACTCATCCAATGAAGCCAACATCACCCAATTACCTAAGCCAGACAAAGATACTAAAAGAAAAGAAAATTACAGATCAATCTCTTTAGTGGATATAGATGCAAAAATCCTCCAAAAAATCCTTGTAAATTGAATCCAGCAACACATTAAAAGAATTATACACCATGACCAAGTGAGGTCAATTCCAGATATGTGAGACTGATTCAACACAAGAAAAACAATTAATGTAATACACCATATCAACAAATCAAAGAGGAAAACCACATGATCATCTCAATCAATGCCAAAAAAAAAAAGTATTTGACAAAATTCAACATCCTTTCTTGAAGAAAACACTTCAAAAATAGGAATAAAAGGGAACTTTCCTAATATAATAAACAAAATGCATGAAAAACCCACAGCTAATATCATCCTCAATGGGGAAAGACTGATCAGGAACAAGACGAGGATGTCCACTATCACCATTGTTATTCAGCATTGTGCTGGAAGTTCTAGCCAGAGCAATTAGACAAGAAAAAATAAATAAATAAAAGGCATCCAAATTAGAAAGGAAGAAGCAAAATATTCACTGTTTGCTGATGACATGATACATATGTTGAATATCCCAAAAAAATCTACAGCAAAGCTAGGAGAGCTAATAAATGAGTACAGCAAAGTGGCAGCATACAAGAACCACACCTAAAAATCAGCACTGTTTCTCTACAGCAATGAGCACTCTGAGGAAGAAATTTTTAAAAAATCAATTTACAATATCAACCAAAAGAATAAAATATTTAGGTATAAATTTAACTAAGGACACAAAACATCTATACACAGAAAACTATAAGAAATTGTTAAAAGAAATTATGGAAGAGCTAAATAAATGGAAGGGCATACTGTGTTCATGGATTGGAAGACTAAATATAGTTAAGATGTCAATTTTGCCCAAATTGATTTATAGATTCAATGCAATACTAATTAAAATTACAGCTTACTTTGCAGAAATAGAAAATCAAAAATGAAATTTATTTGTAAGTACAGGGTGTCCTGAATAGCTAAGAATATCTTGAGAAAGAAAAATGAAGTCAGGGGTCTCACACTTCCTGACCTTAATGCATATTATGAAGCTACAGTGGTCAAAACAGCATGGTACTGGCATAAAGACAGAAGCACTGACCAATGGAACTAAACTGAGTGTTCATAAACAGACCCTCTTATCTATGGACAATTGACCTTTGATAAGGCAGTCAAGTCAACTCACCTGGGACAGAACAGCCTCTAAGTGCCTCTTCAATAAGTGGCACTTAGAGAACTAGATATCTGAATGCAAAAGAATAAAAGAGGATCCACATCTCACACCCTATATAAAAATTCACTCAAAATGAATCAAAGACCTAGACTTTAGAGCTAAGAACATACAATTTTAGAAGAAAATGTAAGGAAATATCTTATACATTTTGTAATAGAAGGCAGTTTCGTAGACCTTGTACCCAAAGCACGAGTACTGAAAAAAAGAAATAGATAAATGGTAACTCCTCAAAATTCAATACTTTTGTGCATCAAAAAACTTTGTCAAGAAAGTAAAAAAGCATCTTATGCATTGGGAGACAATATTTGGAAACCACATAACAGATAAGGGCTTAGTATCCAGAATATATAAAGAGATTCCTTAACTCAACAACAAAAAGGCAAACAACCCAATTTTAAAATGGTCAAAAGATATGAATAGACACTTCTCAGAAGAGGAAAAACAAATAGCTAAAAGGCACATGAAAAGATGCTCAACTTCGCTGGCAATTAGGAAAATGCAAATCAAAACAACAATGAGAATCTGAATGGCCATTATCAAAAAAAAAACAAAACAAAATAGAAAACAAGTGCTGGAGAGGATGTGGAGAAAGAGGCCCACTTACCCACTGTTGGTGGGAATGTAAAATGGTACAACCACTCTGGAGGGCGGTTTGGCGGGTCCTCACGAAACTAAGTATAGAATTGCCATGTGATCCAGCAGTCCCATTACTAGTTATATATTCAGAGGAACTGAAGGCAAGAAAACAAACAGACATTTGCACACCAGTGTTTATAGCAGCGTTATTTATGTTTGCCAGGAGAAGGAAACAACCCAAATGTCCATCAACAAATGAGCGACTAAACAAACTTTGGTGCATTTGATGGAATTTTATGCAACTGTAAGACAGAATAAAGTCACGAAGCATGTAACAATGTGATGAAACTTGAGGATATGAAGTGAGCCAGAAACAAAAGGACAAATACTGTATGTATTTGTCCTAATATGAACTAACATTAATGAGTGAACTTTGAGAGTCAAGTTAAGAACACGGGTTACCAGAAGATAGAGATAGGGTAGAGATTGGACATTTGGTGCTGAAGGAGTAAAGAATGTGCAGTTGAACTGATTGTAAAGATTCAGATATGGACAACACAATACTACCTGATTGTAGCACAATAATATAAGTACACTGAATAAATGAATGTAAGCATGGTTGTAGGAGGCTGGGGCATGTATGACACCAGACACAGAAAGATAGAGGATGAAGACTGAACAGTATAACTTAGAAATGCCCAGAGTGGACAATGATGGGAATTAAATGTACAAATATGAGAATGTTTTTGCATGAGGAAGAACAAATGAATGTCAACATTGCCAGGTATACAGGAAAAAATATAATCAATACAATCAATAGTTAACAATAACATTGTAATATGCTTCCACTGAATGTAACAAAAGCAATATGCCAAAGCTAAATGTCAAAAAGCAGGAGATATGGGGGAATAGTATGGGATTCTTTGTGGAAGAAAAAGAAATGTCCTCATGTAGATTGTGGTGGCAAAGACATGGCTAGGTGGTTATACCAGAAGCCATTTATTTTTTACTTAGGTTGGATTGTATGATGTGTGAATAAAACTTATATTCACAAGTGCTGAGAAAATGTGGAGAAAGAGATGCATCATCCCTGTTAGTTGAGAAGATGAGAGGTGCAGTCTCTTGGAGGGCAGAGTGGAGGTTCCTCAGGAGGCTAGGGGTGCATTTGCCATGTGATCCTGCAACCCCATTGCTAGGTGTCTACTTGGAGGAACTGAAACTGGGGACATGAATGGACATTTGCACACTGGTGTTCATATGGCAGTGTTTGTGATCTACAATGGACAGAGGTAGCCTAAGATTACATCAACTAAGGAATGGAAGGGGGAACTATGGTGTCTACATACAACAGACTACTAAGTGGCTGTAAGGAATGAATGCTGTAAGGAATGAAGTTGTGTGGCAGGCAACTAGGTGAATGAACCTTGAAGACTGTATGATAAATAAAATGTCAGAAACAAAAAGACAAATATTATCATGCCTCACTCATATGAACTAATACTAATATATAAACTTGAAAAATTGAAGTCAAGAACATTGGTTATCAGATTGAGGCCTATTGTAAAGGTTACTAGATTGTAAACTCTTACAGCAGTCACATCTCTCCTGGAGTTATAACTGTTTTTTTTTCTAAATTCTGAGATGCTGAGCTATTTTTGTATAACCTGGTCCTTCACTGCAACTTCGGATATTTATATGATAACTGAGACTCAGAGTTAAAGCTCTCAGCATTACCTCATACAGCAACTGTTTAAAAAGTTGAAAATGTGAATGAAGTTGATCTGGATAGGACTAAGGTAAATCATAATACAGAGAAGTACCTGAAACCATTGAACTATATTCCAGTAGACCTGATTCTTTGAAAACGTTGTATAACTATTAGCTTTCACAATGTGAACATGTGATTGTGAAATTTTGTCTGATGCTCCCTTTATCCAGGGTGTGAACAGATGAGTAAAAAAATAAGAACACAAAATAAATAAATAATAGGGATGGATGAGGGATTTTAAAATTAGGTAGTGGTCAGTGAGGAGGAGGGGTAAGGTGTATGAAATGTTTGGTTTTTTTCTTTTGTTCTTTTATTTATTTTTCTAGAGTGATGTAAATGTTCTAAAAATGACCATGATGATGAATACACAATCATGTGGTGAAAAACAAATACAATGAAACAACAGGAAGTCTAAAAAAATGTATTTATTGGGAAAAAAAATATGCCCAGTTACTCTGCTAGAAGCCAAGGACACAAAAAATGCATGGAACACAAACTTGAAGATAGAGTCTGAGGAATGGGGGTCTGGTTAATGTGGTAGACACAAGTCTAAGATGACTTCCCAAGTTCCCAGCCCTGGGATACATACACCTTCTCCCATTTATTCAATCAAATACGAATATAGGTACAGTTGTAATGGGATTTTGTCAATGTAGCTAAGGTTTCAAATCAGTAGATAGGGAAATTATCTGGATGGGCTTGATCTAATCACAGGAGCTCTTTAAAAATACAGAGTTTTCCCAGGCTGGTGGTAGAAGAGTAAATCAGAGATTCAATGTATAAGAAGGTTCTGAGGCACCATTGCTCATTTGAAGATGGAGGGGGCCTCTAGGAATGCCCCCTAGTGGGTGGCTGGCAAGAAGGAGGGACCCTAGTCCTACAACTACAAAGATACGAATTCTGACAACAATAGGAACGAGTATGAAAGAGGACCCTGAACCCCAGATAAGAACCACATCCCCCGCCAACCCTTAATTTCAGACCCATCAGACTCTGAGCAGAGAATCCAGTCACACCATGCCCAGACTTCTGACCTACAGAAACTGTGCAATAACAAGTGCCTTATTTTATGACCCTAGGTTTATGGTAATTTGAATAGTTTGTTACACAGCAATAGAAAGTAAATACAGGGATAAATAAACAATTGCCATACAATGAGATAAGTGCTGTGACAAAATAAAAATGCAGTGTATACTGTCAGCTCAGGACACATTCCCCCTTCTCCTTCCTTAGTAAACGTAAATATTGTTTAGGTAGCCATTCCTCAGCCTTACATTCATGACCCCTAACTGTGCTCTCAGCCCCAAGAATGGGGCTGATTAGTGATTAGTCTAAAATAGAGTATTGACAATTTGGGACTGGGTAATTCATTGTTACGGGTGGGGCTTCCTGTGCATTGTAGGATGTTTAGCTCCATCCCTGGCTCTATCCATAGATGCCAGTAGCCAGCCCACCCCACATCCAGCTATGGCAATCAAAAATGTCTCCAGATATTGCCAAATACCTCGTGGGAAGGAAGAGGGTGTAGCAATGTTACTCCCAGTTAAGAATCACTGATCTAAAGGTAAGTTGTCTTACCTCACTGATGATTGATTCAAGAATTGGCATGTGACCACATTGCAAAGCTGTAGTATAGACAAAGGTTTTTGTTGGAGTTTCTTCCTCATTCTCCAAGAAATGCTGCTGTAAGTTAACCTCGTTCTCTTCTCCTAGAAGTTACTGGTCACAGATGTGAGTCCTGGAGTTGCTGAAGCCTTCTTAAACCCAGTTTGGGGATGAAAACAACACACAGAAAGGGCAGAGTCAAGAGGACTGTAGAGTATGGACTGTCTGTATGTGAAGTTTTCTCAATAAAAATATAGCTTTTGAAAAGTAAGACAAAAAAGAAAAAAAGCACTGTAGAGAAATGGAGCTGGGGGCCCTGGATGCAGCCATCCTGAAATCTACCTGACTTCTAGAGTTCTGGCTATGTGAGCCAATTAAGTTCCTTCTTTTCCAAGATAGTTTGTATTCTGATACTGACTTATCAATAGCATAGCATATAAGAAGCTATGAAGTGAAGAGGAAGATGCATATCATGAAGCCAAGACAAGAAATGAAAAGAAAAGAAGTAGACCTGGAAGAGAACAGTTTATAGAGCACTGCCACATTACCTCATTCAATCCCTTACACTACCCTGGAAGGATATTCTATTATCCTCATCTTATATCTCAGGAAAGTTAATGTGGGCGGGCCACGGTGGCTCAGCAGGCACAGTTCTGCCTGCCATGCCAGAGACCTGGGTTCGATTACTGGTGCCTGCCCATGAAAAAAAAAAAGTTAATGGCTCATCCAATGGCATTGTCCAGTCAAAATTCAAAATACGTCTTCTGACACCAGATTCCACATTCCTTCCCACCCCCATTTTTCTGAATCCCGACTTCTTTGCTATTATTCTACTGCTGATATTCAACATATTCCATTGCCTCTGGGAGAAAATTCAAACTTTTTAGCTAGTCATTCAAGATTGTCCACAAACCAGCCTCTACCAACCATATGTAAAGCTCATCCTTCACTCCAGTTGGGCTTCCCCTATATACACTTCCTTCCCCTTTCTTCTCAACTTGTTTAAGTCTACTCTTTCATAAAGTTCAAGTTCATTCCTGATATTATACAAAATAGGTCTGGTCCTTGGTGAGATTTCTTTTTCCTTAACTCTGAGGACGTTTCTAAGTGCATATTTTCAGATGTCCTTAGGCTTCACCAGACAGGGCTCTAGTAGGAAATGTTATTTTAAAAGCTCATAACTCTGGTCCCTTCTGCTCACATAGACCCCAGCACCACACAAATTCTCCCACTTAATCCCCCTCACTGAGGTCCTCTGCTTGGAGAGCTTAGCCACTGCCCCTGCCCCCTGATTCTCACTGTGAGAACTCCATCGTCTGCATGGAGCACTGTCTCCTGATGCCCCAAGCCTCAACCCTCAAAGTCCCACTTGGCAAGGCTCATCCTGAAAATGGAAAGGTACCTCTCCTACTCTCAGTCACTCTTGGTCACCTGGTACCTAAGCAGCATTGCTTATGCTGCAGCCCACCATCCCCCACTCCCACAACAGAGCCCTTCAAACAACTGTTTCCTTAGCCTCCAAGTGCAACCCTTTTCTTAATGTCCATGTGGCTTGGTTGGAATAAACACAGAAACCATGCTACTCTCTCTTCTTTGCCTATGATTCCAGAAATAATATCAGCCACCAGGTTTGACTGCATACTCTGGGGCAGGCATTATGCCAAGCACTTGAAAAGCATCTCATTTAATCTTCACCACCACCAAAGAAGGTAGGTCTCTTAATTATACCTATTTTTAAAATGTCCTCTTGTAGCTTAAAGAGCTTCAAGGATTGGATCAAGGTCACACAGTTCTTTGAAGAGTCTGGACTATACTAAAGTGCTTGCTCAATCATCTGCTCCCGAAGCAGCAAAGTACCAACCTCTTCCTCTGTCCTTCCCAACCAAAAACAAAAGTCCTTTAAAAATGAGCCCATGCACATTTGCACACTGGTGTTTATGGTGGCAGTGTTGGAGGTTCACCATGGATGGAGGTGGCCTAAGGGTACAACGACTGAGGAAGGGAAAGGGGAACTATGGAGTATACATACAACAGACTGCTGAGTGGCTTCAAGAAGGAATGAAGCTGTGAGGCATGCAGCTGAACCTTGAGGGCAGTATGTTGAATGAAATATCAGAAACAAGAAGACAACATTATCATGTCTCACTTGCATGGTCTAACTATAATATATAAACTTGAAGAATTGAAATAGAGAGCATAGGCGCTTGGGTTAAGGCCTATTATAAAGGGTCCCAGATTGTAAACTCTTACAGCACTCACATCTATTCAAGTTGTAACTGTTATTTCTAAATTCTGACATACTAAGCTATGTGTGTATAGCCTGGTCCTTCCTTGAAATTTATATGACACCTGAGACTCGGAGTTAAAGCACTGAAGCTATGAAAGTCAGCAGTACCCCACAGAGTAGCTGTTTAAAAAGTTGAAAACGTGATCAGAATTTGAATAGAGATATGAATGAAGCTGATCTGGATAGGACTAAGGTAAATCAGAATATAGCATAAAGGATGATATAGTCCATATTTTAAAACTTCAACTTCTGTGTGAGACCAAAGGAAGAGATGTTTACTTGGTGCTAAATTTCTATTTTTCATAGTGCATTACTAATTTAACTGGTATGTTCAGGTTATTGAAACACCATAATTACATGGAATCTTGAGTAGGTAGTGAGATCTTCTTGGTTTGTATAGGTTTGGGTGATGCCCTACTACATCCCAGAGTAATTTGGGTAGAGAATAAAAAAGTATTTGCAATGTCCCCCTGGCAGACTGGGGAGAAAGGAGGAGATATTAAACTTCCCCATCTGGGGAACTCCTGATATTCTTACAAGCAATGGGGACAAACAATTCAATAGGCAGAGGCCTCGATCCTGGTGTTCGCCTCTAGGAAACGTATGCCTGCAAAGAAGAAGCTAAGTCTACTGATAACAATGCCTAAGGGCACCCCCAGAGAAACTCTTTTGTTGCTCAGATGTGGCCTCTCAAAGCCAACTCTGCAGGTGAATTCACTGCCTTCTCCCCTATGCAGACCTGACTCCCAGGAACGAGCTGGGAGCTAGCATCACGGGAATGAGAAAGCCTTCTTGATCAAAAAGCGGGGAGAGAGAAATGAGCCAAAATAAGGTTTCAGTGGCTGAGAGATTTCAAACAAAGTTGAGATGTTATCCAAGAGGTTATTCTTATGCATTATATAGATATCCCTTTTTGGTTTATGTTGTATTTGGAGCAGCTAGTAGGAAGTACCTGAAACTGTTGAACTTTGTTCCAGTAGCCTGAATTCCTGTAGACAATTGTACAGCATATATTGTGTGTATATATACATATATATCAGCGTATATTGTGTGTGTATATATATATGTATCTTTTATAGTGTAATTGTGTGATTGTGAAAACCTTGTGTCTGATGCACCTTTTATCCAGGACATGGACAGATGAGTAAAAAAAAAAAATAAGGATAAAAATAAATAACTAATAGGAGGGATATGGGGTAAAATAAATTGGGTCGATTGAAATATTAGTGGTCAATGAGAAGGAGAGGTAAGGGGTATGGGATGTATGAGGTTTTTTCTTTTTTTTTTTTATTTCTTTATCTGGAGTGATTGAAAGTTCTAAAAATGATCATGGCGATGAATATACAACTATGTGATAATATTGTGAGCCATTCATTTTATACTTTGGATATACTATATGGTTCATAAAGATATCTCAATAAAAATATTTTTAAATGAACTCATG